>MNCI01010934.1:129249-145484 GCA_015680685.1 Gnetum montanum
AGTTTTCATTCAGTCATGGGGGTATGATGAGACGCGATATGCACTAAGCTGCGATATCGCATATCGCATCCCCTGCGATATCGCGTACGTGATATCGCGGTCCGCCGTCATATCTATAAGTAATAGGCGGCACTCCCTTCATTTCCCAATCCTAGCTAGAAGTAGCAAAGCTCTGGCAGTTTGAACACTTCAGAGTTAGATTAATTTCCCATGTGCCCGCAGTAGGAGTCCTAGAGTGAACAGCTCTTTATTCGAGCAACTTTGTAACCTGAACACAAGTTGTGTACGGCAATAAAGACGAACTTGATTGGATAAACCTTGCAGTACATGGTTTTATTTTATTGTTATTTATTACTTTCCTAGTGTGCACGAGTACGACTTGATTACGAGCATCTATGGATGTGTACAGCTAATCAAGGAATCGGTTGCTCGTCGCAACGCGTGAGTACGACTTGACTACGAGCATTGTGATTGCTTGGTAACCCAGTAGCGTATTCCAGGATCTGCACTTGGTAATCCCAGTAGTAGTCCAATGTGTACGGCTAGTTAAGGAATCAGCTGCTCATCGCTAGGCTAGAACGTGTGATAAGTACGACTTGGCTACGAGCATCCACGGGTGTGTACGGCTAGGCAAGGAATCGGCTGCTTATCACACTTAGGCTTAATAGGTGCCTCAGTACGACCACTTCGAGCACTTGCATTACGTGTGGTGATCCCAGCAACGATTAGCGTTTGGTAGCCACAGTTGCATAGTTCAGGGTGTGTCCGGTAAGTGGGAACGGATGCTGATGCTAGTTAATTTAGACTTAGGACATTAGTTAGAGTTAGTTAGTTTCTCAACCCTTTCCCTCATAGCTTAGGAGATAAACTGAAAAATACCAAAAAAATCATATACCTCAAACTTGCTTAACCATACACCGTGACACATACAAGCAAGCCTGGGAAGACAACGAACGATTAAACCCAAGTGTTTCTTGTGGCGTTAAGGCATTTAGTCTGCGGAGTTTGACCAGATCGCGCGTACACGCTCGTATTTGTATGGTTGAGTGTAGGGGTACCTCGCCACTCATCACTTGGCCTCTTCCTATTCTAGGTCATTTTTGCCTTGCTTGGGATGGTCTTGCTTCCTACGTTTGCTTTCCTTTGGCGTCATTTGTAGTCACAACACATTCATAGGTTAGTACATGTAATGTGTAACTTTAAATTTTTGAGTAGCTTTCTCGTTAGTTAGTTAGTTAGTTACACTTTGGCTAAGGTCTGACCATGGTAGATTGATTATTTTATTGTTATTTTATTAATTATTTATTATAATTATCATCGAAGTTTGTTGAAAAGGTTTAATTCTTGTAATTTAGTATTTAATAGTTGATTTTTCAATTAAACCTTTGTGGGAGTTAGAAAAAATCACGAAAAATGTTTTGTTAAAAATGGTACATTTGTGATCCCCACGAAAAGAGCTTACCTCTAGTAGCTATAGAGTTAAAGAACGAAGTGATTTGGATAAATGGTTTATAAGCTATGGGCTCTAGAAGGTTCTAGGCTCTGAAAAATTGAAAATATCCTTTGGCATTTGTGAGAAAATGTACAATTTTCTAAGTGGGGTTGCACCTATTTATACTATTTTTATCTTACATCGATGGGGCCTCGTATACGGGTTAGCTCCATTGATGGGGTTTCGTATACAAGGCCCATTGGCAAAAATTTTCAAGCATCAATATCTCAAAAAATATAATGAATTTTTCAATGAAACTAGAGTTTATGGAAGCCCAGAAAAGCCAAGAATATGATAAAATCATTAAATAGCATCTTTGAAAGCTTAAAAATTAAAAAATTTGATAGAGAATATATTTAATGAATACATGGTATGATGCAGAAGATGGGTGTACGGAAGATTCAGTTTGCAAAAATGCCAAAGGATAAGGTGCTTAACGAACTTGACCAAGAGATATGCAAGTTGGTCCTTCCCATAGTAGGCACATGCCTTTTTTGCCCTTGCATAACCTCAACCTAAGGAGTCCATGAATCCCATAGGTGAGTAATGGTCAATGGAAGTTAAGAACCAAAACCTAGAAGATTCACCTAAGAATTCAAATACATTAGATCAAGAGAAGAAGATGGACATTGACAGTGAGGTGAATTATGGTTAGCATAGATGGATGATAGAGAAGGTGGAATGGAATTCTAGCTAAGGTCATAAGAAGTCCCTTGTGGAGTTTATGTTTAAAATGATTGAAGAATATCCATCCTTAGTCCAGACCAAAATCAACCTCTTTCAGTGACTTCGCATCACCACTCTAAGACCAATCCACCCCCTCAAGACACAACAGTGCTCCCATAAAACAACCACTATTCCATAAAGAGAAGAAATAGAAGTAGGAAGTGAGATAGGGCCTTAGTTAGAGGGGACTTTCAGGCATGGGTGCATGTCTTTCTAGTCCCATAACCAGTGCTTGTAGCTTGTTTATTTATCTGAGGGGTGTGCTTCAAATTCTCATTGTGTTTTTTTTTTATTTCTTTTGTTTATTTTTTTGGAATTTTTGGATGGGAACCACACCATGCAAAGCCTTTATTTGACTTCCTGTAGTTGGTGACATGGAATAGTAAGTAGCTCATGAAAAACACTCAAGCACTCAAGTAAGTAGAAGAGTACAAAGAGTACTGAGTCCCCTTGAAGTCACACCCTATTCAAAACTTTGAATCTTTTCCAATTTCAGAAACTACCAAGGTTACAAATTTATTAAAATTTTCTTTGATGAAAGGGACCTCAAACTTCCAGGACAAGGAAAACCATAGAGTTTGTGGATGGGTGGATGATGTGGACTCATTGCCTGTTCCATGAAGAAGAAAGCATGACTAAGTCACAGTATAAAGATTTAAAAATAGAAACTAGATATTGGCAAACCAAAAACATAAAGCACACATCACCATTAGTAATAGCTATAGCACCATTGTGTCATGTTGGCAATAAAGCACTTTTATTAGTAAAAATTTGAAAATTACACTCAAACAAAACAAAGTAAAAGACATAAGAAAGTGTAAAATATCCAAAAATATCTAAATGTACTAATGATGGTATACAACAAAAAATGGTGTAAAAATAAAAAAATTTGAAAATAAAAAAGTTGTAAAATAAATAAATTGCAAAATCAAAAACATGGAAAACAAACAATAGAAAAACTGAGTAGCCATATGGATGATTAGCACAAATGGCCATCTTTCCCATGACTGAGTTGGAAGGAGAAGATTTAAAAAATTGAATGTGGTTGTTCATCTATTGAGGTATTTGTTGCATTGGCTTGCTTTGGCTCATGGAAAAGCTTCACTTGTTAGATGTTGATCAACTACTTTTCATTTGGGCTCTTAGGTTTGTATATGATCATGGCCCCAGCAGGAAAGGTTTTGTCAATTATGTAAGGTCCTTCCCACAATGTTTGGAATTTTTTTTCTAAGGTACATGTGTGGGATTATAGTAAAGAACCTTATCTCCTGGTTGAAATTTTACTATCCATATTCTTCAGTCATTTCATTGTTTATTAAATGCCTTGTGCATTTCATTCAAAGATAGGGCCACCAATCAGTTTTCATCTAGCATGTTGGGGTTGATCAGTCTCTCTTTTTGGGTTAGACTTAGGTCATAGGCTATTGAAAGTGTATGGAGCTCAGATTGAACTAAAAGTGTTGGAAGTTTTTTGTACACTAACTCATAAGGAGAGTAGCCAATAGGAAGTTTCTACGTTGAGCGGTACGCCCAAAGGGCATCATTGAGTTTTGTGCTCCAATATCTCCTATATTTGCATATGGTTCTTGTTAAGATCTTTGTGATCTCCCAATTAGTTACCTTTCCTTGACCATTGTCTTAGGGGTGATAGGGTGTTGTTAATTTATGTTCAACCCCCAAGCATTGCATTAACTTTCTAAAAGAGGCACATGTAAAATGAGTTTCATTGTTAGAAATCAGTGCATGTGGCATCCCAAACCTGTTTACAACATTTTTTTGTACAAATCTAGCTATAGTGGATGATGTATAATCAGTGATGGTTATTACTTCTACCCATTTAGTGCAATAGTCAATTGCTACGATGATATATGCCTTTCCATTAGACATGGGTGTGATGACACCCATGAAGTCTATGCCCCATATGTCAAAGGGCTCTAGTGGCTGAATCCACTGTTGAGGATCCTCTATTCGAGTGATCATCCCACCATCTCTTTGATAGCACCCACAAGATTGGACAAATTGGTGGGCATCCCTTAAGATTATAGGCCAATAGTACCCTATCATCAATATTTTTATGCCTGTGCATCTCCTTGCATAGTAGCCTTTGCAAGGGCCTTCATGAGCATATTGGAGAACACGCAATAAATCCACATTAGGGATACACCAATGAACTAGGCCATCGGCACACACCTTGTAAAGCTATCCATTGATTTCCATGAAGTACTTTGCCTAATGAAGAAATTATCATTTCTTCATAAAGTTTAGATCTTGTGGCATCTCCTGAGTGAGAAGGTAAGTAAGAATGCCGTCATACCATTTTGGTTTAGTAGGTACTTGGTCATTTATTACTCCTGTAAAGAGGAGTTCATCTGGAAATTGATCAGAGAGTGGACTCTCCTCCTCTTTATTATCCCATATTAATCAAGAGAGGTGGTCAATGACCACATTCTTAGTCCCTTTATGATTTACCATTGTGAGATTGAATTCTTGCAAGATCGCAAGCCCCCATATGATACAGGGGCTCACCGTCGGCTTGTTCATGAAGAAGTGGATGACATTATGGTCTATATGCACAAATATTTTATAACCAAGCACATGGTGCCTAAACTTTTCAAAGCATACACCACTGCCATTAATTCTTTCTTAGTTGTGGCGTAATTTAATTATGCACCCACAATGCTTCAACTTGCATAATGAATGTAATATGGATGTTTTTTTTATCATCCAACTACATAAGCATAGCTCCCAAGGCATAATTAGATGCATCTATCATTATGTGAAATGGTTTGGATTAGTCTAGTGCTTGTAGAATCAGAGTCTCTATAAGTTTTTCCTTTAGTAGCTGGAATGCATGTTTGCACTCCTTGGTCTAGATGGAATAGCTTGGTGATCTTAGAGAAATTTTCTATGAATCACTGATAGTAGTTAGTGTGTCCAAGGAATGATCAAACATTTTTAATTGTCTCTAGTTGGTGTGTGATTCCTTGGATGACCCTTATCTTTTTAGGGTCTACCTCAATCCTTGCTTGAGTAATTCTATGCCCCAATACTATGCCCTCTTGGACCATTAAATGGCTTTTTAACCAATTGAGCCTAAGGTTTGTTTTGACACATGTTTTTGGTACCTACTCAAGGTGGTCTAGGGCTTACTCAAATGTAGCCTCACAGGTAGAGAAGTCATCCATAAAAACTTCTACCATGCTACCTATTTCCTGTTGGAAAATACTAAGGACCAAACATTGAAATGTTGCAATATGCTGTTGGAAAATACTAAGGACCAAACATTGAAATGTTGCAATGGCTTTGCATAGACCAAATGACATCTTACAATATGCAAAAGTCCCCTATGGACTCATGAATGTTGTCTTGGATTAATCTTCTAGCATAATTTGGATTTGGTTATAACCACTATAACCATCTAAGAAACTATCCTAGTAATGCCCAGAGATAGTGTCTAACACTTGATCCACAAATGGAAATGGAAAATGATCTTTAAATGTTGCCATGTTCAACAGCTTGAAGTCAATGTAGACTTGCCACTTGCCACCTTTCTTTGGGACTATTACGAGTGGGCTAACCCACTCACTATCCATGATGGGATAGATGCACCCCACCTTGAGGAGTTGTTTTATTTCCTCCTTGACAATTTACTTTAGTTTGGGGTTTAGCTACCTTTGTGGCTACCTTCTTGGCTTCATGGCTGAGTCGATGTAGTGCGATGCTGGCATATCCTTGGATCGATTCCTGCCAGCTTGGGATATGACCAAGCAACGACTATTGGCCACTTGTTGACAACTTGTAACAGCTTGTCTTTTTGTTTTGGAGCAAGATTTGCATTAATTATGATTGGCTTACCATTGTTTAAAAATGCATACTCCATGTTGGCTGGTAGAGTTTTTAACTCTAGGGGCTCCTACTTCAAATTATCAAGGATTTCCAACTCTCTCCAATAAGTATCATCATCTTCTTCATTGGAGAGTTGGTGATGAATTTGCTCAAGTTCATCCATGCCTTCGACATAAGCACATGTTAGGCTCTTAGTTGGTTCCATGCATAATGTGCTGTTGTTAAAGTTAATTGTTAGCCACTGAGTGCCATCTTGTTTTGTGGCTACTGCTTACAAACACCTTTGAATGTCTATTTCATGTGCACACTAATTGCATGCTTTGAGGAATGTACTTTTGATGAACTAGATTTTCTACATGCAATTACACCCACTATCGCTATACATGATGCATGGAACACATTTCTTCTTCAATCTTCTAAATTCATTTTCCTTGAAGATTTCTAAGGAGAGGTACCTAATGCCCATTCATGCATCAACCATGCTTAACCATGCCCTTCCCATAATGATGGGGAAGTCACCTTTGTAGTTTTCTACCTTGATCACCAGAAAATTAGTAAGATAGGACCACCCACTAACTGTGGTCACAATGTCCTCCACTAGTTCCAAAGGGACAATGATTGATTAATTTGCCAATTCTAAAAAAATGTTACTTTTCTTGAGAGGTGGTAGGTTCCAAGCCTTGTACATGTCATGGGAGATGAGATTGACATCAAAACCAGAATCAAGAAGAGCCTTACATGGATCATGTCTAGCAATTTGCAAGTAAATAAGAGGACTTCTTGGGTCAAACCTTTTCATGGAAAGATTGCTAACCTTGATCCAATCAGAAACAACATGAGTTAGCATTATAGTGTGGATTTGAGATGGAACTTGGTTTGAAGGGTACTAAATTTATTTGATGCAGAGGATGAGAGTGTTAGAGATACAAGGCAACTAGTCAGATTAGGTTGTGAGGGTTTGGGAGGATTGTTGGGTTGAAAAAATGGATGTTTCCTAGATCGATTATTTGAACCACTTGGCTAGAAAGCTAGTTATGAATGTATAGCCCTCATAGTATTTCATTGCTATGGCTATTGAGAAATTTTGCCTTGCTTGGATGGAACAAGAGGTAACTGGGTTGAGGATGGAGGGATGTGTGCAAACGAATATAGAGGGTGGTAAGGATATGGGTGTTCCCCTCAAGTAGATGGTAAATGAGTTTGATGGTACTTTAGAGGGTAATAGTGATGTTAAAATGAGGCATGTCTTACAGAACTTCTTGGAAAAATAGGTTGCAAAAAATAGTATATGTATGGATTTGGTTGCCTATAAGGGTATTGCTACCTTGGTGGTGGCATTTCCCATGACTGTTGTTGGTGCCACTATTGTTCACATGGTTGTGGCTAAGCTTCATTTGATAGTAAGCCTATTGTTGTTGGTGGAATTGCCTTGGATTACCTTGAGAATAAGGTAATTGTTTGGGTGCTTACCTCTGTGCTAGTCGAGGATTCAACACATACACCCTAGACTCTTGTAAGTGTGACACCACAGGCCAACATCCCTTAGGATGTTCATATTGACAAATATCACAACCAACATCATCATCAGAGTCTATTTCCACAACTTCTTCTACTATAGTAGCTTTGCCCTTACCTCTCTAGTAGGCATGTTCAGCTTCTTTCTGCCTCGTGCAGTTACGATCACTATTTTGCTCTTTGGATTCTTCACCAATCTTCATAGTAGTTTGGAATTTTTCATCCAAAGAGTCTAATAATTTGTTAACCTTTGCCAAAATATTAGAAATAGATTTTTGGATGGGCAAGGTTTTCTTGTTCACTACTTCATCAAGTGGTGACTCCTCCTCTTCATAAAATCAAACCTCTCTTTTTTTGATGGAAAGATCCCTATTATATTCTTCTACACTTTCCCATTTTTACAACTCCCCTTCTTCTTTTGCAACCTATTCTATAAACCTTTGTATCTAATGAGCTCTTAATTCGAATAATCTCCCTTAGGCATAAATCGCAAGAGTTCTTTTGGTTTCTGCTCTAAGCCCATCTATGATGTGACAGAGTTGTTTCCTTTGAGAATAACCATGGCTAGGGCATTGATGTAAAAGAGAATAGTATCTACCCATGATAACATTTAAGGATTCATGTGTTCCATGTTTCCAGCCTTGGATTTGCCTTCTCAAATTAGACACTCTAAAGTACATTTGGTATTTGTCATTGAATTGCTCAAGCATTGTACTCCATCAGTGAATAAATTCCAACTTCAAGGACTAGTATTAGCTTTCAACTCCTTTAATGAGTATCCTAGGGAATAGCTTAAGTTTTTGCCAATCATTTTCAATGTTTTGTAAGACACAAGCATCATGGAAAGCTTGTAGATGTGGCTATGGATCAAAGTTATATCCCCCCCTCAAATCTTGGAATATTGTTTATGTCTAAGCACTTGATCCAATTATCCTTCACATGCCTAGTTGGGATCTTAACTGCCTATGTAATGTTAAGCATGCTTTGAGTTGTTAACAAAGGCTCGTCATTATCATAATTTCATTGTTGTTGATGATGTCCTTAGTTACCCCTTTGATTATTGTGAGCATGATGATTAGTATTATTGCCTGGATGCTCACCTCCATCACGGTTGTTCCTTCTATGGTATCTTTCAAAATCAGAAGAGGAAGAAGAAGCAGATTGTAGATGAAGAGAGGGAAAAGGAAAAAGGACTACCTCCACCACGAAATCTACTAATGCCCCTTTGGATATCACGACCACATTCATTATTTTTTCATATCTTGTTGATGCTTGTTCGATCCCTTGCCTTGACTGCCATCTTTCCTTGAACCTAAATTATGGATTGTAGACTGCAGATTCAAGGTTACACCCTCATCACCAGTAACAAAGGGTAGAGAATCTTCATGTTGAGAGTCCTTAGCGTTAGGATTCTCATTGTCGTCTTGGTTTAGTAGGAACAAGGGATTAGTGAACTGTTTTCCCTTAGCAACCTCATGATGCCTCTCCTGATGTTGATCATGCCTACGTTCTATTTTAGTGGGATGGTAGTCTCGGTAGTCATAGTCTTGCATCACATATTCTTCTTGAAGATCATGAATTCTTAACTTCTTAAGAGTTTGAAGTAGCATCACAGGCACAAATTGATCGGGGGGCATTACGATGTTGTCCTCGATATCACACTGCCACAGTTGCTCATCTTGATGTAGGATGAAGATGAAGTCTAGTACATACTCATCTAGATGAGTATATATCACTTTGCACTCTTGTGAGACCAACAATTTTGTATCATTTCACCTATGAGAAGAAGACATTTTGCAAATAAATAAATTATCAGTTTTCTTTTGTAGCTATATTATTTGGAAATGATATCAACCTTGGAGTTCATCCAACACTATTAATGATATTCACTAAACCTAGATAGCGCATGTTTCCGCAAATAGAATCCCCAATAATAGTGCCAATGATGAGTAGTGAAGGTACCCCTATGCCCAACCATATGAATTGTGAACCGTTCACGCACGATCCAGTCGAATTCATTAGACTCTCTAGTTTTCGATACACTACTTTTCTAGGAAGCGAATCTTGCCCTAAGGTCATTTGTTATCTTCCCAATTACACTTGTGAAGTATAAAAATATGGTTAAGTGTGATTGAGGCATATGATTTTTGTCATTTTATGTTTTATGTCCTTTGGTGCTTGAAGAGAGAGATAAAGTAATTTAATAACTAATTTGATCTAACTAACTAACTGGTCTTTATCTCATCCTAACATAAGTATTCAATCCCACTTTTTGTACACATCCTGAGCCCACATATCCATTGTTGGGTTACCAAGTGTCACACTACTGGGTGCACCAAGCAATAATGCTGCTGGGATTACCAAGCAAATACGTGTTTATGCTTGAAGCGATCATACTCATGTACTTAATCTATTTAGCTTAATTGATTGAATATTTAATAAAAATAATGAATGCATAAATAAAACATTTAAGCTATCTAGAATGCTACAAGGTTTATCAAGAAGCTCATCTTTATTGCTGTACATACTTGGTATGGTTCAAGTACAACAGTGCTCAAATAAAGATTCGTACACTTAATGACTCCTACTACGGGCACTCAGGAAAAATATTCTAACTTTCAAGTAGACAAACTGCAAGAGCTCTGCTACTACTATGAATCTAATGCCCATAAACATGGCTGGGAGCTCATATTTATAGTTTTTGCTCCAGCATTACGTTGACAGGGCAACACCACATAAATGGGGCCCCGTCAATGGGGGCCCATTGACGAGGCTGCATCAATGAGGGCCCATTGACATGACACATTGACGATCATTAGTAATGTAAATCTACTCTAGCATATAGCGATGAGCATATTGTCCTAGCTTACCTTACACATCTTGGGCTCATGTAACCATTATTGGGATTACCAAGTGGGTTCACTACTAAGTGAATCAAGTGAAACTACTACTAGGTTACCATATGATTACACTTTAATGCTCAAAACCAGTTGTACTCATTCCACCTTACTAATAAACAAGTAAAGTAAAGCACTTGGAAACACAAATGATCAAAATAAGAAAATAGTAAAAACTCTACTAAGTAAATAGTAAAACTAAGTAGATGCTGCAATGATGACAAGCAATCTTAATCTTTATTTCCTATCATAAACTGTACCCAAGTACATTTCACTCGAGTAAAGATTCCAGACAACTACTAAACATCACTCTGTGGGCATTCGCTTTATTGCTAAAACTATGAAAACAAACTGCAAGAATTTCCCTAAGACTAGAATGAAAAGGTTATGGATTGTGTGCCTAAGTGTTAGTATTTATAGGGTTGCACACATCCCAAGACATTACATCAATGATGATGTAGCATGTATTATGACATCATTGCTATGATATCATAGACACAATATTGTAATGCAATAAAAATTGACTATCACCAAGCCATATGAATATTTAGAAATTTTAGAATTTGCAATGACTACCTTGCAGCAATATTCATTGCAAGGTTTACAAAGAGAGAAGTTATTATAAGGGACGAAGATGATTTTCATTATTTTAAAGAGAGTTCATGATTTTGTAGAGATTTCAAGTATATAGGGGTTCTTTTCTGTATGGAGGTTAGCAGGAGAAATGGAGTTGTCATGGCTGAATTATAATGTTCATTTTCATATTTTTCAAGGGATGGGTTTTTCATGATGCCTTCTTAGAGATGAAAGAAAAGGACATGTAGTTTCATAGTTTTGTGTATTCACGTTAGCATGCATATATTCAGTGAGGAAGCAAGCTTGTGCTTATATAGACACTTTTCAATGGTGTTGAAGCATCAACTTGATTAATGAGCATTAACTATTTCATTAATTTTTAAGGAAAATTTTAATTATTAAGCTTTTCAGTAATAAGGAAAAAGCAATGATCCAATAATGTTAAAGTAGCTGCAATCTATTGTTATAATTTAATAAATAAAATCAAAGGGCTAAAGTAAAATTGTTGATTGTGCTTTGTGACATGCAATTATACCTAGCGGTGTTGGCTATAAGGACAGAAGCGCCAAGATAATGTATTTGTACAAGTGGGCATCTCCTTCTGATTGACACTATACATCAATGGTAGGGCAGTTGCGAACTATCTCATAGATAATTGGCTTTGAAACAACCATAAGCATGCACATTATAAAATAACTAAATATGATGCTTTTAGTGTTATGCAAATCATTCTCTGTAAACTCTTTAATAACGCTATATGCATACATGGAGTCACTTCACAATATCTTGTCAGGTGGAGGGTAGAACATTGAGCTCTAAACATTGCCATGGTTAAAACAATAAAAGTGAATCTTAAATCTACAACTTACTGTGTGTTTTTGGTTGAAGGATTGAAAAAATGAAATAAAACAAGATATATCAAATTTGAATAAAGCATGATTGATGTGGTGGAGAAGATATGGGTGAGGTACTTGTTTTATCTTCCATAATCATACACATGACTTGAAAAACTAAAATCGAGATTGGAGTATTTTATTATGCTCAAATAATCCATCTAAATGTGTTGAGCTTTAATACACAAGTCACAAGCCTTTCTAAGTATGATTTTAGAGTAATATGGTTATATATATTTTTCTTAATATTTTGGTAAGAATTATGACTTATTATGGTAGATCCTAACACATTTCAATCTAAGTATATATTACCATTCATACTCAAACTTATAACCTATTGGTCAATAAATTAGTAAATTACCATTAGGCTAAAACACCATTGGCACTTAGTGTTATAATGATATAGAGGAATTTGTAAATAAGATTGCTAATACTAAGTTGTGTTCAATAGATTTTAGGATCCCATGATCTCCACATGCTTGTAATAAAATAGTTTAGTTTTAATTTCACTACTTTTTTTAGCAAGCTTGATGGTATCAATATCTATGTAATGTGGATTATTAATTTATTAGAATAAGCATGAGATTTCATCATATTAAAGTTGAATCTAAAAGATTGGATAATGTATAGCAAGAGGATTGAGTATGTAGACTTTGCATACAAGTAGTAGATGATGAACACTATATTCCATTGAAATGTTGTAAAATGGACATTTTTAGATGTCGTTCATATATTATGAGTAAGTAATTATAAATTATAAAGTATGAAAGATGCCACTATTCCTATTAAGGCAATATCTTGAAGATGTGTTCAAATTCTATGATTATGGATAAATTTGTTGTACATTGAATTATGTACACATTGATTGGTTTCATAGAAGTAATAAAAATTTTAGATTTTTATGTTTATTTGAGGGGGTTTTCATCACTTCACTTGTAATTTCTTAAAACATACCATTGTATCCATATTACTTTTTATCTTCTTTTGTGAATATTCTTTTCCATTATCATCATTGGCTTTATTTTATTAACTAGTGCAACCTACTTGGATAAATAAATGATCTACTTATAGTTTTCATGATCAATTCTTCCCTTGACACCAACCTAAGTGTATGTATTTATGTTACTACTAGTAGTGATTAAAGAGTCTACAAAAAAAAATAGCCAAATTAATTAAAAATATCTTTCATTTTTAGTGGCAAAAAATTTTCATTACTTTCCAAGTTTTTTAGTCAAATTAGTCCAAAAAAAATAAAAAAATAAAAAAAGTAACCTTTCTAGAATTATCAAATATTTTTGATTATCACAAAGTTCTAAGATGAATTTCATTTTAGAATTTTAAACCAAACGAATAATTTAGTGTAAATTGATTATCATCATGTTGTCATCTTATCCGTTATACCAGTTACAAGGGGATGACTATATGAATTATTTTCTATAATTCACTTCTATTAAGAGTGAAATAAGTATTAGCACAAAAATCGTAAATATTCTTTTTTATGCTTGCAAACCAAGTATGTTTAGGAGTGAATTGAATACATTATTTTTTTATTTTTTGTTCTATCAATACCACTATTTTAACTTAATAGGGTTGAGAATGTTTGCATGTACATGGCTAATGATACTAGTTGTTAGAAAATAAGGTAATGTTTCAATAAAAAATATTATAGTTTTTTACATTAAAAAATTAGTGAAGAATTACAAAGGTTATGCTAAAACAAAATACATTAAAATAAAATATTTTATGTCAATAACATAGTGAACATATGTTGGTAGTGGAAGGATAGAAACAAGTTGTAAACATTATGTCATGCTCATATACTTACATAGAAATTATTATTTTTATGTTCACTTAAATGTGTTTTATTTTGAAAATGGAAATAGAACTGAAAATGCTTGATTACATTCTTATGAGATTGCAAAGGGTCTATAGGACAACAAAAAATATTTTTTACAAGGCTTTGATATGATCATGATGGATCTTGAACACCTCATCAAGAAAATGACCCAAAGTTGACACCTCCACCTCAAACAAGTGTAGCAACGCTATTGCCTGAATACTCTATTTAAGTTTAAAAGCATTAAAGAAAGGACAATTCAAAAAGATATACTCTTCATCTTCCACTATCGTATGTATACAAAATCTAAAAATGTGTTGCTTTCTTTAAAGATTGATCCATCTCCCTATTTCAATCAATAGATAATGAGATTGAGGATCAAGAACTTAGAAGGGGGGTTGAATAGGTTCCCCAATCAAATCAAGTTGTAGCCACCAAATTAAACACAAAATGTACGTGGTTCCCCAACTTGGATAGTCCAAACTTGGAGGGTAGATTCCTTACACACCTCCAAACTTTATTTCTTTCAAAATGTGGTTTAGAGGACACCACAACCTTTATAAAATTTGAGGTTTGTTATGGAGAGTTTACTCACTACAAAATCTCTTGATCTTGCAAGGTCCTAACAAGCTCAAAATGTGGTTTGAAGGGCATGACACCTTGTACAAGCTTTGAGCTCCACTCTAGAGTGTTTTGTTGCTACAAAACTACTCAACCCTACAAGGTCCTAATAAGCTCAGAATGTGGTTTCAAGGATCCCACAACCTTTACAAAATTGAGCTCTGCACTAGATTGTTTTGATGTTGCAAACCCACTCAATCTTGTAGTATCCTGACAAGCTCAATATAGACACCTTATTGCAAGAAGTAGATCAACATTGTAAGGCAACAAAGAAAGAAAAAGAAAAACAAGAAATGAGTGTAACTCAAATTACAAATCCTTGTACAATGAATCAAAGTTCCACTCTCAATCAAATAAATGATGTGACAATTCAAGTACACAAGTACAACAACATAAGATAGTCAATGATGAATTTGATGTTGACAACTTTGGGAAGACATCTCCTTTCAAAACGGGATGTCTCTTGGGAGATGTCTTCTTTCAAAAGGAGACATCTCCTATTTTTGGGAGATGTCTTCCTGTGAATGAACTTCTCTTAGCTAAGATGTCTTTTGTTTCTTAGAGACTTCTTCTTAACTTTTGAACTCTAGTTCTTGAGGCTTTCTCTCATTGATTTAGCTTATTTTCAATCCCTAAAGTATCTTCATTTAGCTTGTAGTCTTTGTACATGTTCATGCTTTAATATTTTGCCTATGAAGTCTTTTTCCTTGATAGCCATTCTCCCTTGAGTCCTTGTCCATAATGTGGAGTACTTGGTCTTGTCCCGTAAATACAACAAGCACAATCAACATTCTTTATTCTCCATTTTCCTTAAGGTTTTGGCATACCAAAAGGTCAATAGAGATCTCACATGAGCACATGTAATTACCATCTTACTTTGTCTAGAAATAACAAAAAATAAGCAAGGAGGTATTTCTAGTAAAGATCCTCTAATTTTCTACAAATAAAATTACTTTTTTGTACATGGGTATTCCCACATGTGTTTTGATGTCTTCTTTCTGATCCTTGTTTTCAAATCCTTAAAGCTCAAAATTGAATGTCATCTTCAATATTCCATTTTTGTAGCAATTTTTTCTCATCATTGAACTATCCTTTTTCTTGAGTGACCTTATAAAATTCTATAGATAGGTGGACAATAGACCTCATAAGCATCTTTTTATAAAATTGTAGAAATTTTTTAAGAGTTGCAATTTTTATAAGTAGCATATCTGCCAATAAAATATCATATGGATTTTGGATCTTTACTTGAAATTCCTATAATAAAAATTATTATTGGACATACTGCAAACATTTCCATTATGTTGTAGGTTAATTGGGTCCCCAAGTTTCACAACTATATAATAGAACTAGCTAAACAAGTTGATTGTACATTTGTTTGCAAACATCTCATGGCCAAATTTATTCTTGTGCACATTTACCATGAAGTGAATGTAAGGAATGCATACTATTGGAGACCCTTTGAGTGATACAATCTTGCTAAGAATATCTATTTGGAATTGAGATGCCTATATACTTATATGAGTAGACAATTTCAAATTTTTTTTACCTAAGAAAGAAATCATTTGCAAAAGATCTTGTATCACACACCATCATTTTGGTTTTGCTAACATTGATTTTCATCCTTGAGACAATACAAAAATTGTTTAAAATTTGAAGCATGCACTTCATTAACTTATATATGGTGCTGAATGTTGGGCATTACAAAAGAGGTGTGGCAGAAATGTTAATTCTTAGATGGATGTTGGATGTTACTAAAAGAAATAAACTACATAATATAGATATTAGAGAAAGACTCTGATGAGTGGCGAGGTACCCCTACACTCCACCATACG
>MNCI01010939.1:9305-79942 GCA_015680685.1 Gnetum montanum
TGAGATGAAGGAGAAGAGGAAGGGGATCCATCACCATGGCGATGTTTCTTACCTTCTCTTTGGCTGCTTTGGCCCCGATTGTTGTAACGATCAACGTGTCCGTCCTTAGTGTGAGTAGTTGTTCCTGCCGTGAACAGTTGGTGCTCATGGGGATCAGAGCCTGGAATATGTATTGTTGATCTTAGGCTCTGATACCTTACCTCTTCACCATTGTGAGGAGGAGGAACATCATTTTCTAAGAAACCCATTGTGAGGGGTTCCTCGTCTCCTATTTCACTAATGACGTGGGGGACCTTGCCCTTCAATAATGAATGTTGTTACACATATCCACATATACCATTTTTTTAAAAAAAAATTATTTATAGGCAATACTATAACTTCTATTGAAAAGTAATAATGTTGGACTACTGACCACCATAGATGTACAAAGGTAGATTAATGTGATTCTTGGTGTAGAAATATATAATAAACACTTGCTTATACTTAAGAGTATGTCATTCCTTCTAGGTTTCCTCCTCTAAGGACATTTTTGCTAGTACACCAAAAACTCCACCTTTGAATTAGAAGCACACCTAGTTATGTACATATTGACAATGAAATGTATGCATCACACATACACAAACTCAATGTTTAAAGATCCTTGAGACCACATATATGTTGGATTAGCATCTCTAGGACTAAACTTCTTAAACATGGAGACATGGAACACTAGATGATACTTTGCCAAATGTGTTGGCAATTGTAGCTTATATGCGATTGGACTGACATGTGTAACCAATTTAAATAAACCATCATAATTTCTGAGAAACTTTTGTTTTAGGACCATTTTTTTTATTTGATTTGCCTCATATAATCCATTTTCAAGAGAGTCCATTCATCAACTTGGAACTCCAATGGTTCATGTTTGCTATTAACATACTTTTTTATATACTAAATAGATTTTTCCAAGTACAATTTGGCCACCTAGATTTAATGTGTCCAAGACTTCATGAACTCATATGTTGAAGGATTTTAATATTGATGTAAGATTTCCAATAGTTCAAGTACTGACAGTTGTCTCCCTAAGGCCAACTCTACCATGAAAAATATTGTGGTAGAGTACTTCTAAATATTATAATTGAACTATACCACATGCAACAAGGTTGTTCAATTTGTTTGATAAAACTAGATAAAATATTATAAATACCCTTTTATAACTTAATTCACCTATTTTATTTAACTATTGGATTAGGGGTGATACCTTGAAGACATTTGCAATTTTCTATCCATCATGTTAAACAACTTTTGTCAAAGATATCTTGTGAAATAAGAGTCCTAATTACACACAATGCTAGTTGGTAACTCAAAGTACTGAAAAACATGATCAAAGAATAAGGATGTCATATTCTCAATTATGCAATGTGTTGGACATAGAATAAAAATTACATACTTGGAAAACTTATTCACAACTACAAGGATGCCAAAAAATCCTTGTACTATTGTGATCCTAGTAAAAAATTCATAAAAATAATTATTTATGGAAATTCTACAATTTCCAAGGGATGGAGGAAGCTCCTTGGTCTCTCACTAGATCTCTTTGCATATTGGCATACTAAATAGCCTTGTATAAAGTTGGCCATTTCAACTTCTAAATTTGGCTAATAGAAGTTACACTCCACTAGCACAATAGTCATGTTATGTCCTAGATAATCATTCTAAAGATGGATATCACATTCATCAATGATTTGAGAAAGAAAAGCACCCTAATTTAAAACATAGATTCTTATTTATTTGATCATGAGTAAATATTGACTTCATTAAAATTCAAATTATTGCCACCCTAGACCAAAACCAACAATTCTTGAGTATATTGATCATGATGTAGTTTGTCTTGAATTTCATCTTGGATTTCATGGTTAATCATCACATAAGAGCTATTAGGATGACTTACAACCTTTATCAAATGCACTTAAGAATGATGAACTAACACATTAGTCACTGTATTCTCTTTGACTATTTAGTACATGAATTGCAAATGAAACTCCTAAAGCAAACTTCGCCACCAAGCATACTTCAACTTCAACTTGGATTAGATGAGAAAGTAGCTTGTGATAGTATTGTTTATTTTTATCACTACATAACCACCCAGAAGATAGTGTTACTATGTATGAAGGCAATGCATAATAACAAATTTCTTCTTTTCATGCACCAATTGTAACTATTTTGTGGGATTCAACTTCTTTAATTTGTATCTACATGATGATTTTCTTATAAGAAAAAACCTTTAATTAGATGATCTAAAGCATTGGTATGAGCTTTAAATGATTTAGAGAAGTTAAGAAGGACCAATATAGATTGAGTTATGGGGGTCATCTAAATCTTGTTAAAAGCCTTCTAGTACTTGTCATCTCACTTCTAGGGGATGTTCTTATGTAAATTGGTTAGGGCTTCAATAACATCTACGAATCCCTAAACAAACTTCTGGGCATATTTGGGAAATCTTAAGAATTGATGCATCTCATGTACGTCCTTAGGAATAAGCTAAGTACTTGAGGAATTTTAATTATTACTAGAGCCCTTAGGAATAAGCTAAGTCCTTAGGGCTCTAGTTTCACCCTACCTTCATTAATAATGTAATTGAGGAATTTTAATTTTTCTCTTTCAAATTCACATTTCTCTTGTTTGACATATAATTTATTCTCTTGTAGTTTGGAAAACATCATCTCTAAGTGGTAAATGTTCTCTTCCATAAAATTATAGTACACAAGAATTTCATCAAGGTACCATCATGAACTTATTAAAATATAGGTGGAACACCTCATTCATGAGTAAGAAAAATGTTACCAAATGTTACAGAATGCAAATGACATAATTGTCCACTTGTATAAGTTGTAATGAATAACATATGTCATTTTTCTTTATCTCCTTTTGTGATATGCACTTGATAGTAATCTTGCTGAAGGTTGAGTGAAGAGAAAAGTCAAGCTCTCATGATTAATCGAATAGGTTAAACACCAAATATATTGGAAATCAATTCTTAATGATGTACTTAATGAAGAATTGAAAATAAAAACATAGCTGCAATATGCTATCCTTTTTTTTGCAGACAATATTGAGGCTTCATATGGAGATTTTGAAGATATAATGTAATCATATTTTTTATTGAGCTTATTAGTTTCTTCTTTAATTCTTCCAATTTGGGCACAATTAATCTATATAAGCACTACTTGGAAGGGGTAGTTCCTAACAACATCTTGATTTTTGTGATCTACAATAAGTCATTAAGAAAACTCTTCTAACAACTTTACTAGCATCAAGTCCTTATACCTTCCAAGAATTTCTTTGATTTCCACATCCACCTTCCTTCAGAATACCAAGAACATTTGCTATATTAGATCCTGGGAAATTTTTTTCATCACCGTCTCTTAGTGGAGATGTTTTTAGCATGCAAAGTTATTTCTTATGTGAAATATACAAAACATTAAGGTAATAAGTAACTAATACCTTCATCTTATTTAAGAACTTTTATTCAAGAATGACTTGGAAAAAGTCAATATTAAAAACTAAAAAGTCTAGCTTTTCACTCCATTGTTGATGAGTCGCCATTTAGTTAACCGCAATATTGTGTATGCGATATCGCAGCGTATCTCCTCATCTATAAATAAGAGGTAGATGGCTCCAATAAGCATGAATTTAGAGTTAGATTTGATTTTAGTTTTTATTTTTCCTCTCAACCCTTTTTCTCCCAGTGTATGCCCGTAGTGTGGTGATTGTAATTGTACGACACCTTTATTCGAGTGTGATGTACTTGGACATGCACATGAATGGAAATAAAGATCAAGATTACTTCATTAGTGCAACATTCACTTAGTTTAATTATTTAATTATTTAATTGTTATTTACTACTTTCTTAGTTAACATCTCTTCACCCTAAACTCCTATTAAATGTGGAATGAGTATGACTTGATTACGAGCATTTAAGTGTGACTACTTGGTAACCCAATAGCGTACCTAGGATCTGCGCTTGGTAATCCCAGTGGTAGTCATACACGAAGTCCAAGATGTGTATGGATGATTGAGGAATGGATGCTCATCTCACTTAGGCTAGCTTAGATTCTCTCTCACCCTCTCTCTCTTAGCTTAGTTAATATTATCTTCCATTGCCTTCAGGAGTAGCATTAGCATAGAAACACATCATAAACCATACATGACAAAGTTAACACTAGTCCAGGTGGGAAGAAAACGAACTGAAACCTAAGGATAAGTATCTAGATACCACAACTAGTCCATCTACGGAGTTCAATCGGATCATGCGTGAAATGCTCGTATTCATATGGTTGAATGTAGGGGTACCTCACCACTCATTATTGTTGCCAGGGATAGTGCTAGTTATCTAGATTAGTTATATCATACAAGGTTGCTGTATAGGAATTAATGATATATCTCTTAGGAAGAAGAAATAATTACAAAAAGTCACATACAAATTCACACACAATTTCACAACCATGGCTCTCCTACAAGACTATAACAATGCCACATCTAGTGGGGAAATTCATTGGATAACCAACGAATTATATGACAATGTAGATTGGAGTACGCAACCAAAGGTGGGGGTTTCTTATAAACATAAACGAAGGCAACATCATCCCAATGCAAGAAAGCATAACTTACCTAATGAAGATAAACCCCTACTGGCCACTACAAGCCTAATGCAAATACAAGAGGCTGTTTGAATCTTCCGTAGGCATTGTAAAGAGAGCCGCCTACCCAGGCTCAATTTAAACAACTCTCCCAATTTCTTAGGAGGCTATGAATTAGATCCATAAGAACATTTACAAGCCTTCTACGATGCCTATGCATGGAAAAACATTGATAATAGTTGGTAAAAACTCAAGCTATTTCCTATGACACTGATTGGCCAAGCAAAAGTATGGTATAGATTGTTAAGACCAAATTCAATACAACATTGGCCAACAATGGTAGAACTCTTTAATGAAATATATCAAACCTACGCAAGAGTGTAATTCTTGAGGAAAAAAATCCAAGAGTGGAAAAAAGCAAAACATGAACCCTTGTACATGGCCTTAGAAAGATATTATGCACTATTAAACAATTTTCCAGGCCATGGGTTCTTTGAAGAAAGGCTAATGTGCCATATCATTGATGGGCTTCGTGATGAAACAAGAGAAACCCTAGGGATGTATGCCCAAGGTCAACTATACGAACCATGAACCCATCAAGTCCAAGAGCTTATCAAGTGGGTAGCAAAAGAAGGAGAAATGGCTAGATGGGAGAGTGTTGAAAAACATCAACAGGGCCAAAAGCTCAACTTAACAAAGGCCCATGATCATAAAAAGGAGAAATCAACCTATCACAAGGAGAAAGAACCAACTTTTCCTGTACAACAATCATTAGAGGAAGTCGAGGCAAAGATCAATAAGATGTTGGAATGGACATATAAAAGTGTGCAGAATATATCAATATTATTGGAGATAGAGTTTTGATAACCAGAGAAAAAGGACAAAATATCATTAGACAATTGGAAAGAAGGGATGAAAAAAATAAGAGCTCAATTATTGATCATATGTATGAATGCAACATCTACTTGTATGATCACCCCAAGGGTCAATGCCCAATCTTGTTACATTTATATGCACATTGGGGAAGCACATTACATCCAGAGTTCATACAAAGATACTATGTTTGATCACAATGGCAACAATCCTAGTCATGGGGGAAGCCATCCCTAAACTAGAGACACCCTTCATATCATCCGAATCCAAACACTTATCTAGTTCAACATCCTATTTCCCCAACTGGGTCAACATACTCTATCTCACTGCATTATCATTCTCCTCAATATTATCAGCCCATGTCCTCAACACAGCCACCGCCTTGTGCACCTTTCACTTCTCCTAATTTTTAACATTCTCATCCTTTCCCTCCTTCTACATCGCCACCAATTGTTCCTAAGGTGTTTGCACCACAACAACAACCCCCGAACATTACTTGTGCTACTATTGCCAATAGTAGTGAGAGACCTCAGCAACACCGAAGGTGTCCCTTCTTTAGAAATGACCCTAGGAAGGGAAAACACAATTCCAAGGACACTACATCCTCCAACTCAGCACAAGTCCAACATTGTGGTGCATCCTTCTCTTCGAACCCAACGCCTCATGTCACTTCATCAGGGCCACCAATTAACACTCCAACAACCACATGGCCCAATGAATACAGCCATGGAGGATGACATCCTAATCCTTGCATACCATCTAACAGTCCCAATTATCATAGTGGGTCAAGTCCTTATCCAGAAACTACATCTTATAAATTGCCCCACTATGCTTACTACAATCAAGTGTGTGAACCCCAATGGGGTAGGTATGACCAAGTTCCAATGTTTTCAACATGTAAGGATCCTCATCTTTCATTTGTTAATCCTTTCCATGCTCAACTGTTTGGTTATGGGGGATATCCCCCATTCTAGTAACAAGCAGGATTAATTACCACTTTTTATTTTCTTTAATTTTACAACTTTTTGTTTTCTAGTTTTTCAGTTTTTAATTTCTTGTTTTATTATTTTGACTTTTTATCTTTTTACACTTTTGTAAGTAATCTCATCTACAAATAAACCACTCATGTGGATCGTTGGTTGAGGTGTGTTCTATGTTATCAAGTCTCGAGTAATCAATTATGTGGATAGTGAGCCCATTAAACCCACTCATCCATTCTACCAATAAGAGGTTATGTTCAAGGGTACAAAGATATTCTTGAAATTTTTAAAACTTAAAATTAATTTTGTGTTCATTGTACCCAGAATGAAGAAGGATGGACCAAGAGGGAATGATTAAGTTGTGACATCAAAGGAACTTTCTGATTCTCTTTGGTGACGTCTACGGGAGTTATCATGCAACAGGGTTGTACTAAGATCCTTGTAGATCTAATGAAAAATGGGAGTAAGAGTAATCAAAAGGGCACTCAGAAATTCAATGGTATTCTAGGGGGTCCCACTAGAAAGACATGCACCCATGCCTGAAGGTTTGTGGCTTCTTTGGATTCAGTAAAGAGAAAAAAAATAGAAGAAAGAGAAAAAGAAAACAAGAATAAAAGTGCCATAAAATAAAAATCACTCCTCCCTTGAATAAAATGCCAAGTGATCGTATGCCTTGTTGTTATGGTACTCTCATAGTCACTCATCATGGGATGAAACAATGCAGTGTCACTAATCAAAGGAATGGACTTGGTCTTGATCTTGGAACGATATGTTAATGACACGTTAATCATGCTTTACACATAGGATTCATTGTGCCCTGGGTCAGTTACCTCATGTCCCAATGTTTACAATCCCCTCTATACCTGATCTCATCTCATTGTCCATGTAATTGTTGCTCGTGTCTCCTATAACATAGCATTCTTACCTCATTCTGGTGATATTCACATGCGTGTGTTTTGTGGAATTAGTGTGGATTACATTTAACCCTTCTAGTTCCCACGAACACTTTTAAGTGTGGATACACAAGGGCATTATAGGTTAGAACCTGCTTTGGAGAGGATCCACTTGTGTAATATTTTGTAATTTTCACTTATGACATAGCTCACACACACCATTTCTTACCCTTAGCCTATTTTGCATAACATTCTTTTCCTTATTACTATCCCTCCGAATTCCAACATTCCTATGTAACCATTACATGGCTTTTTTGTCTCACTTACCACTTGAGGCCTTATTGCTCAAGTCCACCCACATATCATTATTCATGCCTTCAAAACGAGTTAAATTACCCTAGAACCTTTAAACACCTGCCACATGTCCTTGATTTCCATTATTAACTTTCAAAAAACCCTAAAAATTTGGTATTTTCCCTTGGGCCTAAACATAGTTAGGCTACGATATCATGTACGCGATATCACGTCCCTATAACCTATATATAGGCGATACCCTCACAACACTTAACATCATTTTTCAAAATTCATGCGGGGGAATTTTTTGAATTTTTCTCTATGACTTGCAATTGTGAGACCCTTGCTTTTCTACCTATATCTTGCTCGTTGGTACTTCAATTTTAATTCCGTCTGAACCTGCTTGAACCTGGAGTGTTCAGCTTAGTCGTGGGGGAGGGACACCCATCAAAGAGAACCTAAATTTTTTGAATTTATCATCACCTAAAGGACATTATCAGGGGTAATTAGCTATAACATTTAGAATAATTGTGTCGAAAATAATTTCATCTCCTTAGATACATCAGGAAACTAAAATTGGAAACCGCCTAAGTAAAAAGGACCCACTATTATAATCTTTCAGGAAAAATCACATGGAGATAAATAAATTAATTAATTAAGGCAAGAATTAAGGTATAACTTAACTTTAGAAACAACCATACTAATGCTTGACCCCATGTGATTGTAGATGGCCCCAAAACGTGGACAACAGGAAGGTCCTGCTCAAGGTGGAAATAAACTACCTAGGAGAGGTGAAGAACAAGTCCCTACTGGACAACATGAAGAAAAAGAGGAATAATTGTTTAGCATTCATCAAGAGGACCCTCCTACTATACAGTCTAGGTAGGTAGAAGGAGGAGCTACTGCATTGCCTAAATAGGGACAACATCTCACGTTGCCCCAGGATTATGTTCAGGCTATCCACAAATGGTCCACATTCACTACTGTGATTGTGGAATTAAATTTTGAATATTTTGTAGAGTTCACTCTTGAGGCTATTAGGGATCACATCAAATGGTCTCCCTTATGGCCTACCCTCTTTGAAAGTGGTGCCTGGTACCTAGGGAAGACGTACCAATTCTGGCACAACAGAGAACAAGGCACCACCATTAATATTTGTGGTGTGACAGTTGATTTCTCCACACAGGCCATTTTGAAAGTATTAAACCTTCCAAATATAGGGCCCTCAGTTTTCCACCCATTCAGACCCCGATATGCGACGAGTTTGGTTGGAAAGGGCATATGGCAGGGATAAGACATTTGGAGAGTTGACGATAGAAGAGAGGATCTACATCAAAATTGGAATGTATCACCTCTTCCCCACAAAGGGCTTAAAAAGAATCTCAACATATGTGGCAAGAGGATGTGTAGTGCTAATGGGAAATGTTAATGCTAACCTACCTCATCTATACCTTACAGAGATCTTGAGGCAGTTCGAGGAATGGAAGATAAGGAAGATGGCGTTGCCCTTGCCTTGCCTTATCACGAAGCTTTGCCAACATGCTGGTATCAGGGGGTACACTAATGATGTCCTCCGAAAAGCTAAAAATGCTTCATATGCTGAATTGTTGAAGCCACCAGCTATAAGGAAAATCACTGGTGAGACGCTGATACTAGAACAAGAAGAAGAACAAACAGCTAAACCAACTACAACTCAACTTGTAGGACCCAACCAACAATAGGAAGTAGGGCCTAGCACGGGCTAGGATCAACCATCATCGCCACAAGATGATAGACCATCAATGAGCCATCTTAGGGCCATTGCTGAGATGGTCAGTTAGGGAAGTCATGATGATGCAAATCTCTTCTACATCATTAACAATGCCATACAGTCCATGATTTCTTTGGATTGTGCAAGGGGTGAAGTTTGTATTCATACAGGATGAGGGGAAAGTACTTGGTCACAACAAATCTCAGGAAACGTTGCATCTTTCCAAGTTCAATTAGAAATTGGTGAAGGGGCCATAGTGGTGATCATGCAACACCAGGATGCAGCAAGAGTCACAAAAGTGGTCATAGATCACATTAAAGAATCGTTCAATGTACCTATTGTCCCACCAGTAGATCTCACAGGAGCACGAGATGCTCAAACATTAGCTAGAACCTCAATGAATCCTACGGAACATGAGGATGTGCTTGATTGATTGCTACAAATAGGAAAAATAATGATGTCCATGTTTGACATCCCTCAAGATGTTATTGAAATTCAATCAGACCTCATTTTCACTAAGGGGAAGCTGGTCTTAATAGAAGTGAGGACCGATCATGCTGAATCAGAGGTGCAAAAATTGCAAGAAAAGCTCGTGGCCCTACAATCAGCACAGTGGAACCCTTTGCAATTTGTCCCCACAGACTAGCTAGACAGTTTCAAAATTGAGAAACTAACCAAGCTATAAATGGAGAATAAGAAGGTGGAAGATGAAAAAGAGAAGGCTGTTTGGGATGCCTCTGAAGCACAGGCGCAAACTCATGCACATATCAAGGCACTCAAGGCCTTATAGGAGGAAAACAAGTAGCTCGTTACCGACAACCTTTAGTTGACCACTGTGGAGAAGCAAAAGAATGTTCTCAAAGAACATTTCCATCAGTTGTGAGAATAATTTATCCAGGTCAACCAAGACATGGGCCATTTAGCCAGGAAGAATCGAACCCTCGTAATGGAGGAGGTACATGCAATCCGTCAAGAAAACGCCATCGAAATAAGCTCGTGGAAAAATGAGGCTAAATGAGATGAAAAGTTAAAGGAACACTTTTGAGACTAGGTGGGGATGTACAAATAGATCCTTGAGAAGGAGATCCATATGAACAAGGCCCACATCAATGCTTTCAGTGCTCAACACACTAATTGGTGGGCCATATTGGACACATATGCCTAAGCCCACCAGGTGGAAGTTAAGAACCAGGACCTACAAATCCAGGATCTAACAGAATACATGGAGTTGGAAAATCTATGATATGCTAACCTTGCCATGTTAATAGCAGGGTTCCTAAGGATAGAGCTCGAATAATAGGCAGCTACCACCTACAAAAAATATGAAACAAAATTTGCAGAATGCAAGAAGTTATTGCAAAAACTGAAGATCACAAATTCTGAACTTAAGGTGGTGAAAGCAAGGTACCAAGGACAAAAGGGTGTCACAACAGATTTTTCTTGACAACTTGTGGATTTTCAAGAATACAGAGACAAAGCTAGAGCCTATGAGGAGGAACGACGGGTATTTGTGGCCTGGTATGTCAAGGAAAATCAAATGTTTATGCAACTACCCTACCCATGGAAGGTGCCAACTCTATCAAACATTGGAACATTAGCATGGATGTCACAGGATCCTTAGACTGAAGAGGAGAAACTCCATGCCATACTTCAATGCCATCAAGTCCCAAGACCTGGAGCACAAGACAAGGGGAAAGCACCTATGGAGGAGCCACCACTGCCAATAACTACATGAGTTCGACCAATTTTGTAGATGTAGAACATTCTTTGTGTTGTGTCTCAATTTTTATTTGATTCCACACTGTAGCATAAACCCATTTTCATCATCTAGTAATTCTATACCTATCCACTGTGTAATCAATGGATCTTGTTCTCACCGTAACTCGAGGACAAGTTTTCATTCAGTCGTGGGGGTATGATGAGTCACCATTTAGTTAACCGTGATATCATATACACGATATCGTAGCCTGTCTCCTCATCTATAAATAAGAGGTAGGTGGCTCCGATAAGCATGAGTTTAGAGTTCGTTTTGATTTTAGTTTTCATTTTTCCTCTCAACCCTTTTTCTCCTAGTGTATGCCCACAGTGTGGTGATTCTAATTGTACTACACCTTTATTCGAGTGTGACATACTTGGAGATGCACATGACCGAAAATAAAGATCGAGATTACTTCATCATTCTAGCATTCACTTAGTTTAATTATTTAATTATTTAATTTTTATTTACTACTTTCTTAGTTAATATCTCTTCACCCTAAAATCCTGTTAAATGCGGAATGAGTATGACTTGATTATGAGCATTTAAGTGTGACTACTTGGTAACCCAGTAGCATACCTGAGATCTACACTTGGTAATCCCAGTGGTAATCATACATGAAGTCCAAGATGTGTATGGATGATTGAGGAATGGATGCTCATTGCACTTAGGCTAGCTTAGATTCTCTCTCACCCTTTCTCTCTTAGCTTAGTTAATATTATCTTCCATTGTATTTAGGAGTAGCATTAGCATAGACACACATCATACACCTCACTCTGGACTAAACCATATGTGACAAAGTTAACACTAGTCCAGGTGGGAAGACAACAAACTATGACCTAAGGACAATTGTCTAGATACCACAACTAGTCCATCTACGGAGTTCGAACGGATCGTGCATGAAATGCTTGTATTCATATGGTTGAGTGTAGGGGTACCTCACCACTCATCAATTGTCCAATGTTCACATTCACTCCTTTCATCATCATAGTGCATTTGATTAGATAATTCTAACATGTAAGATGTCGAAGATAATTTCACTTACAAATTGAGGGTGTAAAAAATTTATGGTATTTGAAATTTATGGCTAGCTACTATCTTTGAGGGGAATTTCTTAAAATCATTTTGAATATATGCAAGTTAGTTTCTAGTGTGCACTAACTAGGTGAATGAGTTGTGGTAGGTTCTCACGAAGGCTATGACATGGGCATGTTATGGCTATGATGGCTATGATGATATGATTGTAGCAATTGAAAAATTTGATCACTGAAAAACCAAAAATATCAATGTAATAACTTGAATCCCAAATCCCTAGGGCCTCCAAAAAATGATATTTAGGATGTCCTAGACAATCCTGTCGATCACCTAGGGACTTATGATATGAAAAATGAGGGTAGAAAAGATAAAAATGTAATGCAGATATGAGACAATAATGCATAGAATGAAAAAAATAAATTAAACTTGCATACAAAATAGAATTTTAAACTTTATTGTAGAATAAAGGGGGTTCAAAAAAGTGTACAAGAATGCTTGATGAGGCAAGAAGGGTTCACTTTGGTGGAGGCTTGGAATCCGTTACTCCATGATCCAAACATGTTGCCACTCCTGATGCTTTTGAATCCTTGCTTCTTTGACAGATCTACAATGGTGTTGATGCAAGGGGTAAGAAGTATGGGAAATTTCAATCAACCAAGTAAGAAACACTAGGTTCTATTTTTCCTAGATGCATAGCATTGATCAGAAAATCTCACAAATCTCAAGGGGGTAAGGGGGTAACAATGGTTGGGGTTCCATGCTGAACCGATCCAAGAAGCTACATTTTTGCAAGTTTCCAAGAGCTCTTGGATGCCAAAAATGCCAAAGTATGCTAATGCTCAGGGAGTAGAACCTATAAATGATGCTTGGGATTGGTTTTTATAGGATTTGGGCCTTGAATATTACTACAAATTTGGCTGCAAAATTGCTGCAAATTGGCTAGAAATTTCTATTACATTTTATGTGGGGTAGGTGCCAAAATCTAGGGGTTATCATATATAGCAAATGTCATACCCCCATGACCGTTCTATTTACTAAAAATAGTAATGGGGGAATGACATTCATGTTGGGAGGATGGCTTCTAGATTAGGAGTAGATCTTCCACATTGGGGGTAGATCTTCCACACTAGAGGTAGATCTTCCTAGTTAGACGTAGATCTCCCTAGCTAAAGGTAGATCTTCTTAGCTAGGGGGAGATGTTCCACACTAGGAGCAGATCTTTCACGCTGGAAGTAGATCTTCCATGCTAGAGGGAGATCTTCTAGGTTGGGAGGAGATCATCCAGGTTGGAAGTAGATCTTCCATGCTAGAGGGAGATCTTCCAAGATTGGGGGAGATCTTTCACGCTGGGAGAAAATCTTGCACACTCGGTACAAATCTTCCACATTGGATG
Organism: Gnetum montanum; assembly: GCA_015680685.1. Taxonomy (NCBI): domain Eukaryota; kingdom Viridiplantae; phylum Streptophyta; class Gnetopsida; order Gnetales; family Gnetaceae; genus Gnetum; species Gnetum montanum. The sequence goes on from MNCI01010939.1 coordinate 22,899, forward strand.
TAAGTCTTCCACGTTGGAGGGATGGCTTCCATGATGGGAGTAGATCTTCTACACTAGGAGGAGCTCTTTCACACTAGGGATAAGTGATTTATATCCCCATGAATCCTAGTTGCGGTAGGTTTCTTCAACATATAAAATGTCATACACCTCATAAAATCCTTCAAAATGCCAATTTTGGCATCCCAAAAGGCATTTTAACCCCCCAAGCATAAATATAGCTATTACATGAATTTTTTCACTTGGGGGATGAGGCTTTGATCACTTATGAGGTATTTTTCAGCCTCAAAAGTATAAAGTACATGAGATTACACCTCACATTTACAATGAAGTTTTATCTCAAATTTTATGGGATGGGGCTACAAAGGTTAGAACTTGAAAATTTGGTGGTGTTTCATTAGCTCCTCTTTGTTGGTGTATGGAGGGTTGACTTGAGAGGCATCAACAAAGAATAAAAACACAACAGTAGGTCGAACATTGACGTTCCCTTTCCAAGATTGATCTAGTTGTGTCAAACCATGCTAAACAGTGCTTATGATGATGGAGTAAGGCTATGATGATGAGATGGTAATGAGATCATAGTGAAATGGTCATGAAGGCTAACAATGCATTCCAAGTATTGACACCATGTTTGTGATGTGGCACCGACATGTAGATTAAGCAACTTAGGTTGTACACTTTGTGTTTAGAAGTAAGATTTACTCAAAAAATGTGTTTAAGGAACCAACACTTTGCTCCAAGGTTTCTTTGGCCATTGGGCTTCCTTCTTATGATTGGAGCCAGTGATCTTTACTAGCCATTTGGATTCTTGGAAATTTGCATTTCCTTTTTATTTTTCTTTTGTGGGGTAAAACCTTCATTGAGTTTCTTTACCAATGGCTAGTTTGGTCTATCTTTCTTGTTAAGTGAGTTATGTTACACTCAACAGACTTGGTGTTTTCCCATCGAATGAGATGTCTTATTCTTAATGGACTTAGTGATTTTCCACTGAATGAGATGTGTTACATTCAAGTGCACTAGAAGGTACTGCATGATGAAGGGATGTCATATGACCATAAATGCATGAATGTTAGGAATTGGTTGACATTATTGATTAATGTATGGACGGTTACATTCAGGTTATAGGGTTGGGCTAGAGAAGTGATGTAATAATTCTTAACATAGTAGGACCAACTCACCAAATCTTACACATTGAAGTCATGTAGTGACTTGCTACCATAATGAGTTGCATCTTTGCGATGACTCTAGGCTTCACCCTACAAGCATAACTCCAAGAGGATAAGAAAACTAGTCAAAGAAAGCATGTTGTCACATTATAATGCATGAGGCCATGTGAAATGATGAAGAAAAACCAAGCTGCCCACGCCATCAATGTTTCTAGATTAAGGTCATGGCATGCCATGTTGCCAGTTTTAGGCCTTGGCAAGCCATAGAAATATGTCCCTATTTTGTGCAAAGATGTCATGTAGGCTTGTTTATTGTAGGTCATCAAAGTTTTCAACACCAATCATTCATTACAACCTATTAATAATGGTAAACAACACTACAAACAGACATGTGAATGTTAGGCAAAATTACGACTATATAATGGATTTAGTGTTGCATAACAAGGGCTTGATATAGCCTTGAGTAGGTTTAAGTTCTAGTGAGGAACTTGGTTTCATGTGTTTTCTCCTCACCATCACGGTCTTAGATGGGAATTTTGACTAAGGGATCCTTCATGATGTTTTTGAAGTCAAATTCAATGGTCATCAAGCTGCTTCAGGGTGTTATGGTTGCATAGTAAAATAGTTAGAAAGTCTTAGGTTATCTTGGGTACATCAGGTCAACTTGGTCAACATGATGGGAAGGGTTTACTAAGGCTTTAAGGCTAGTTGAGTTCGCTTTCTCATCCTCCTAGTTTCATCCTACATGACAACATAAGCATATCAAGCACCTATGTGATAAAATTGTTAAATAGTGTAAAAAACAATGTAAAATAAATTAATAATAATGGTTATATAAGCCAAAACCCATTAAGCCACAAGCCAAATGAAGTTCAAATATGATCAAAAAATGTTGTAATAGGACAATATAAAGTTATAAATAGTTAACTATGATTACAGTTTTGCTAGTTTTAGGCCTTAGTGGACCATAGTTACATGGTGTTAAATGATGGTCAAACCCCATTATCTAACACTAATCAAAGGCTAAACAAAGGTTAAACATGATCAATAAAGGCTATAAGGAGTAGGTTGAAGCAAATAGGGTAAAATAAATGCTAAATGATGATCAAAACCATATATAATGGTGTCAAATAAGGCCTTATTGATGTAAAATAATGTTAAATTAAGTGAATCAAGGTCCAAATGATGGAAAATGATGGTAAAGATCCTAGGGCCTTGATCACATTTTGCTAGTTTTAGGCCTTAGCAGGCCATGTTGTTTGGTCTATTTCATTGGCAAGGTCATACCAAGGCAAAGCTTAGTAAAATAAGGTAATACCAAGGTAAAATTTAAGTTAAAATAATAAATATAGAATAAAAGTGAAATATTATATTTTTAAATATATTATCATTATTATTTTAATTTTTTTTTTATGATTTCTTTTTTTTGGCCTATCAACACCTACCAACAACAACTTTGTAGTGGACAAGGAAGGCATTCATGCCATAAAATGTGTAGGAGGCAACACGTAAGTGATGGTACCATATGCAAGGAAAAGCAAGTGGTTGGTAACTGGCAACATGGAGCATGAGGAGGGAAGTAGGTAGAAGTGTGGCTATGTGTGGCAAGTGAGCATCTTGGTGTGTGGCCCTAATGACTGGTGCAGCCTTATGTAGGGCTATGTAGCTTGTACAAACCTATGCAGCCCCTATAGGACTCATGTAGCCCTTTAGAGGATCAGCATGGCCCGAAAATAAGGCTAGTGGTGGTGCCAAGGTGGTGTTCAGTTGCATCACAGGTGGCAAAGGCACTGCCGAGGGTGCATGGCATAGAGGCGAGTAGTGTAGTGTGGGCTTGCAGGTGGGAAGCAAGATGTGGCTATTCAACCTATTGTAGGGCTTGCATAATGCACATGGGGCTTTTGTCAATGTGCATGCAGTGTGGTAGCAATGTCATAGGTAGAGTGACATGATGTGTGTGTAGGTGGTCGAGAGCCTTGAGATTTGAGGCCAGATCATGGCATCCATGCTAACCAGCATGGATGAGCATGGAGGGGAGGGTACGAAAATGACAAAAAGGATTTTGATGATTTACCCACACTAGTTCCATGCTGGGCAACATGGATCCAACATGGATGGACGAGGGTTTCTATGGTAGATGGTATAGAAGGAATGATACCATCAAGCCTGTGGTTTACAACAGTGGCATGGTAGATGTAGTGAAAGGTGATGGGTGTTGGCAATGTGGTGGCAAGTGGTGATGTTGCTTAGGATCATGCATCGGAGGTGGAATGACACCTAGTACAACCTCCATTGGCCCTACATACCCATTCGTAGCTATGCAGAAGGGCAAGAGTTTAGTGGCTATAGCCTAGATAGCAGTGGTATAGGAAAGACATAGAATTGATGGCAGGAGGAAAGTGTGTAGGTAGCTGTAGGCACATCATCATTAGGACTGATAGGTAATCCAGAGAGATAGAACTTCACACTACTACTTGTATGCCATTAAGTAACTTAAGTGCTAAGGTAGTGGTCACTTAAATGTTCTCGGTTAGGCCTAGTTTATCAACAATAGAATATGATATCATGTTAGTTGCTACTCCATCGTCCACATGAACATGGTGAACCTTGTACCTACCAACATGTATGATGATAAGGAGAGGATCAAATAGCACTTCTCTATTTCAAGAGTCAATATTCATTTCACTGTCATGGAAGTTAAGCATGGATTAATGTCTATTTTCCTTAAGTGAAGCTTGCTCAATGATAGAGTGGATCGATTCTCCATTGATAAGCATGTCTCTATTTGTAGGAATAGAAGTCAACACTTGAGCTAGTGCATCCCTATGTGTAGGAGAGGTTATGACCAAGTAATAAAAGTTTGATGATGTCTTCTTTTGCTTAAGGGATTTTTTTACTTGGTCCATGGTTGCAAGAAAACCCATTTTCTTGGCTTGTGATGTTTCAACCTTAGAGGTTCTAACCTCCTCCATCCTTCCAAAAGTTTTTAGCCTAGGTTTTTGTGCATGTGCCTTGGGCCCCTTGTCCATGGATGTAGTTGATCTTGGTGCAAGTATTAGCTCATTATATTTAGTGAGCTTATTTATTGGTTTGACAACAAGTTTCTTTGATATGATGATGGTTTCTTGCTAACCTCTGAGTTTTGGACAACTATATATGGGATTTGATTATGGATTGTTGTGACCTTACTTGTTGAAGGTGGAGGGACCTAGATAATGAATGTTTCTCTAGGTTTTGGAGGTTTAGCAACTGGTTGATTACATTGTGATGTTGAAGCCATTGAAAGGAGGACACATATGATAAAAGGTTCCTTGGGGGTCGGAGGAGGTGGCACCTCTATGACAAATGGCTCTCTAGGCTTTGTGCTTTGGGATCATGATGGTACTCTAATGAGAAATGGTTTCCTAAGGGGATTAGACCATTTTGTTTCTATGAATGAGACCATAGTATAAGATTTTTTGTTAGCACTTGGATAGTTGAGCTCATTTACTACCAACTCTCCATGGTTTTTCATCTTTTGAAGGTCATCCTTTAATGATAGGGAAAAATCTGTGTCATGAACAATCATTTGATGATAATGGCAATACCTGTCTAGTCTAAAGTACTTTGATAGCTTAGGATCATCTTTGGTAGCTATCATTGGGTCTCTAGCTATGTCACAAAGATGATCGTACCTCTTACGAGCCTCTTCAAATAGTTTCTTATGTTGTATATGTTTTTCTTTAAGCAATTTCTCTAAGAGAATATAGGGCTTCATAGGCAACCTAGTGTATTGAGACCTATCCTTACGTTCAAAGTTTGGTCTTGGTTGATTTGGAGTGTAGGAAGTGGTTGGTTGCAATGAGTTAAGGGATGTGTTACATAGTGGTGATCCCCTAATCTCTTCTTGTTTTGTCACTTTTGCCACTATGGCCATAGTTGTATGTTCTTTCCTAGTTTTGTCCCTACCCCTTCCTACATGTTGATTTTTTTATAGGACACATAGGCCAGATTGTTGCTTGCTTTAGCTACCTCTTCAATGTTCTTTGTTTTTGAGAAGTCTTAGCTTAGTGATCGAGACTCTAGGGATATAGCTTTGACTTGATAAAGTCATTTACTACTTACTTGTAAATGGCCAAGATGTGAGTTTCATCAATAGGCTCTAGGATTTTGTTAAGTGTTGAGGCTCCACCTTTGAATGAACCTTTTGATCAATTCAAGTGGCCCCTACCTCACCTTCATCAAGTGATCCAATGTTGCATCTATCTTCAAATTGTACCTGAAGTAGTTGAAAAATTGATTAATTAGGTTTTCAAGGGAAGAGATAAAATCCCTAGGCAAAGTTTGATACTAATCTAGATCCTTTATCTTGAGGGACATGGGAAACGTTCTTAGTATCATATGAGGCCACACTTGCAAAAATAGGTACTCAGATTGGAAGGTTAATAAATGTGCATTAGGATCCCCTTCATCATTGTATTTGGTGGAGTTTGGAATAGGCATGCCTATAGGCAAGGTTACTTGAGGCACTGTATGGCTTATAGAATCATCTTGGTAGAAATATAGAATCTTGACTATTTTAGTTGTGTTGGTTTTAAGTTTTTGTAGCTCTTCGTTAAGGTCTTAGATCATTTGGAAAGCTTGATCCAAGCCTTGGGGCATCCCATTAGGCTGCAATGCTTGTACTGATGATTGAGGAGGAAGTTGTGAGGCTTGTGGCCTCATGATAGGTTGTGGTATCGAAGGGATAGGCTGGGTTATGGCGGTCATAGGTGCGCTAAACAAGGAGAAAGATGTTTGTGCTAGAACTTGAGGCATAGAGGGGGAAAATGGGGTATGAGATGCTTACATTGCATGGGGTCTGAATGAGGGTCCTGCTAGTATGTCAAAGAAAGATGGTGAGGTAGACATCATCATGGTTGGGTGAAAAAAGTTAGGCTGTGTGGCAAAGGGCATCGATGAGAATAAGGAGATGGATTGAAACATAGGTTGTGTCTATTATGATGATGATGGATGTGGACTTAAACATGGTAGAAAGGATAGGAGGAAGTTGGACTAAGGGACTTTTCTCATCAATGAAGTAAAAGACATGGAGCTGGATGTGGTTGTTTGAAGAGTTAGAGATTGGAAAAGACTTCCAATGAAGGTGTCTATCTCTTATTTAGCCTCGAACACCTCTTTCTCTTCTTATCGATCCTCTAATCTCATCCCCTTACTAAACTCATTAACATCTATGAGTTGTATGAGCATTTGTGCATAAAATTTTGGAAGAGGGACTTGGTCATAAAGGGATGGAATGTATTATTTCCCATCTTGGTGTATGATTTTGAATTGACACTTAGTATTCAATTCAAAATGTGGTATTAGGAGACCAACATTCATCTTAGCATAGAGGAAGTTGTAGAACTTCTCATTGATAATTGCAAAATCTAGGTTTTTTCCTCTATGCCTAAGTGATTACCTTCATTCTTTGACTGTGGGATATTTTGGGTCATCAACATGAACTACGTCTTAGCCAGATAGCATGTTTGTGAGGTTAAGGAGTAGTACGATTGATTGGTTGAAAGACATTGTAAAAAAGAGTGCTAAAAATGGCTAAATAAGGTTGCAAAAGGTTAAATAAAGTAAGAATTCCAACAAGTGGGATTTAAAAATGGCTAAAAAAATAAAAAACAATTGAAAATAGGTTACTTACTATAAATAGTAAGTACCTACCAATGGGGGTATATCCCATTACTAAGTATGGAAAGTGATGGTATCAACCCCACCTGCACTAGGTTTCCTAGTTGCAGCTACACTAGGGGAAAAATAGGAAAGAAAAAAATATCATTTAAAATCTTAAATTTTTCTACACAATTTTGGGGAAGGGGGGTTTACTTTTGGTAGTAAACTAAAGTGAAAACTTTGGTTTTTCCAAATGTAAGGTTTTAGTATATTGTCAACATTAAGCCTATTGCAAATTTTTGCAACAAAAAAAGAGGGAAAAGGGTTTTTTTTTTTAGAAAAATACCAACATTAGTTTTAAAAATTTTCATCAATTGCTATAAAAATTTCAAAACCCAAACACCCATATTGAGGGGGATATGACACACATACATCCATGCTATTTTTAAAATTTCCATCAACTATTGTGAAATTTTTACCAAAACTTAAACACCCATGCTAGGTTTTGGTAGCAAGGAAATGGATGGTAACATTGGGTTTTGGTGTAGATTCAAAGGCTTTTTGGTGTGAAAAATTGTAGATTTCAGCTAGGAGGATAACGTTGGCTATGGGGTAGATAGATTTTGATGAAGAAATTGGGTGGAGGCCCTGCTTCTAGTGCCAAAAAATTGTAGCAACTAAAAAATTTTGCTACTGGAAAATCAAAAATCTTAGCATAATAGCTTTAACCTTAAATCCCTAGGGCCTTCAAAAAATGGTACTCAAGGTCCCTTGAAAATCCTACAAATCATCCAAGGATTTATGAGATGTAAAATAGGAGTAGAAAAAATAAAAATACTATGAAGATATGAGAAAATAATGCATAGAATAAAATAAATAAATTAAACTTGCACATAAAACAAAACTTTAAACTCTATTGTAGAATAAAGGGGGTTCAGAAATATATACAAGGATGCTTGAAGAGGTAATGGGGGTTAACTTTGGTGGGGACTTGGAATCTATTGCTCCATGATCTAGACGTTTTGTAACTCCAAATTCTTTTGAATCCTTGTTGCTCTAACAGATTTGCAACATTGTTAATGTAAGGGGGTGAGAAGTATGAGAGATTTAAATAAGCCAAGTGAGAAATGATGGGAGTTATGGTTCCCAGGTATAAAACATTGATATGAAAATTTGACAAATCTCAAGGGGGTACGGGGATAAAAAGCTACGTTTTTCCAAGTTTTCTAGAGTTCTTGGATGCTAAAAATGCCAAAGTATGCCAATGCAAAGGGGAAAACCTATAAGTGGTGCTTGGGGTTGGTTTTTATAGGTTTTGGACCTTCAATATTACTATAAATTGTTTATAAATTGCTGCAAATTAGGCTACAAAACTACTACAAATTCACTACAAATTTTTATTACATTTCAGGTTGGGTAGGTGCCAAAATCTGGGGGAATTACCATATATAGTAGGTGTCATACCCCCATAACTATTTTGTTTACTAAAAATAGTAATGAGGGGATGAAATCCATGCTAGGAGGATGGCTTCTATGTTGTGAGTAGATCTTCCACACTAGGGGTAGATCTTTGTAGCTAGAGGTAGATCTTCGTAGCTAGAGGTAGATCTTCGTAGCTGAAGGTAGATCTTCCTAGTTGGAGGTAGATCTTCCTAGCTAGGCTCAGTCTTCCTAGATGAAGGTAGATCTTCTTAGCTAGGGAAATATCTTCCATGTTGGGAGTATATTTTCCATGTTGGGAGTATATTTTCCATGTTGGAGAGAAATCTTTCAAGCTAGGTGGAGATCTTCTAGGGTGGGAGCAAATCTTCCACATTGGAGGGAGATCTTCTAAGCTAGAAGAGATTTTCCATGATGCAATTAGATCTTCCATACTAGAATCAAATCTTCCACACTAGTAGCACATCTTCCATGCTAGGGGTAGGTGTCTTCAATGTAGAAAATTCCATACCCCTCATAAAATCCATAAAAATGCAATTTTGGCATCTCAAAAGGCATTTTTAAACCCCAAATATAGATATTACAGGGGCATGAGGCTTTGATCACTTATGAGACATTTTCTAGTCCCAAAAGTATAAAGTATATGAGATTGCACCTTATGGGTTATAATTCGCACATTTACAATGAAGTTTTGCCTTGGGTTTCATGGGATGTGGTTACAAAGGTTACAACATGAAAATTTGGTGGTGTTTCAATGACATATGATTTATTCATGTAATTCTAATTTTACTTTGGTTATTTCTTAGATAGGTTACATGGATCTTAGAGATAGATGAGAGAGTGTAGCTAGGTCACATCGGTTCAGGGCAAATGGAATAGGAAAGAAGTTTTTAAATATCACACACTCTATTAACCCAAAGCATTCTTGGTCTCTTAGCTCTTGGTTGAAGGGCTACTAGGTTGAAGGAGTGTGAGGAGCTTACTAGTCTATGGAGAAGACACAATTAGTAAAAGCTAGCAATGTTTTGGGTGAGCAATCTTGGCCACCTTTTTATGGTTGTGTCAGTTTACCAAGTTTTTGCATAAATCGAGGTTGGGTTTTGTTTTGAATTGATGTATAATTTTGTGGATCTAATATATTTTTATGTGTCATGCTACAATGTTATAGATATGGAATTTTAGTGGTGGATTTCTTATTTTTTCTAACTTAATGTAGTTTCTATGGATCTTGTATTTAGGAGGGTTTAAGATTATTTGTGTAGTGATTGGTAGAATAGTAATATTTCTCTCTATAATTTGACTCTAATTACAATTTACCTATTTTTGGATTCCTCATGAAATTATCTATAATTTTTAGGAACTTAGATAGAAATTCATGGTAGATTAGGCACTGTAGGTCAATCTTTTAGTGTTGTCTAGAATCATAGCAATTTCTATAGTGTCTAAAGATACATTCATATCTTGGTATTGGTAATAGCTATAGTTCTAAATTTTAGATACATTAGAAATGTGTTCAATAGGAGCTAGAATATAGTGGAACCATTAAAATTAGAGCTTTATATCAAGACTTATAAGTCCACATTTGAGAGCTATCTAAAATTATGAAGAAAAATAAATTAGAGATTCATTTATTCATAACTCTTGATTTGTGGGTATTTTCTCTTACTATTTTAAATAATCTTAGCCTTGGATGTTGGCATCTCATAAAATGTGGAATAAGTTGAAAAGGATATATTTTGATGTAGTTATTAGTAATTTACTATTAAACTCATTTTTCTCTATTTCTAATTACTTGGAATGTTAGACTAATATCTATAGCTTTGAATCTGTAATTGTCTAACTATTTTTACAGTAACTAGGTATAGATATTATATTCAAATGAATCATTAATTATGAGGAAATTGATAGGGATGTATGAGTTATGAATGTTTTATTTATGGCTATCTAGTTTTCTCAATATCTAGTAAATCATAATTTGAGAATCATTTTCTATTTTTACTCTATGTTGCTAATGAGTCATGAATCTGCTGTCAGATGTGATATTGCACCCACGATATCGCATCTACAATATCACTGATGATGTGATATCGTAGCCTGTCTCCTCATCTATAAATAAGAGGTAGAACGATTAGTTATCATCATTAGGAAATAAATCAGTTTTAGTTTAAGATTGATTTTAGTTTTTATTTTCTCTCTCAACCCTTTTCCTCTCCATGTATGCCAACAGCGTGGTGATTGTAATTGTAGAGCATCTTTTATTTGAGTGTGACGTACTTGGACATGCATATGACCAGAAATAAAGATCGAGATTACTTCATCATTGCAGCATTCACTTATTTTAATCATTTAATTAATTGTTATTTATTGCTTTCTTAGTTAATCTCTCTCACCCTTAAACTCATGTTAAAACTTAGAATGAGTACGACTTGATCACGAGCACTTAAGTGTGACTACTTGGTAACCCAGTAGCGTACCTAGGATTTGCGCTTGGTAATCCTAGTGGTAGTCATGCACGAAGTCCAAGGTGTGTATGGATAATCAAGGAATGGATGCTCATCGCACTTAGGCTAGATAGATCCTTTCTCACCCTTTCTCCCTTAGCTTAGAAAATATTACCTTCCCTTGCCTTCATGGGTAGCATTAGGTTAGAAAACACATCATACACCTCACTCTGAACTAAACCATACGTGACAAAGCTAATACTAGTCCAGGTGGGAAGACAACGAACTGTGACCTAAGGCTAACTGTCTAGATGCCACAACTATTCCATCTGTAGAGTTCTACAAGATCACATGTGTAACGCTCGTATTCATATTGGTGAGTGTAGGGGTACCTCTCCACTCATCATTGGCGCTATTACTAGGGATGGTACTAGGTATCTAGATTAGTTATATCATACAAGGTTGCTGTATAGGAATTAACGATATATCTTTTAAGAAAAAAATAATTATTAAAAGTCACACATAATTTCATAACCATGCCTCTACTACAAAACTATGATAATTCCACATCTAGTGAGGTAGTTCATTGGAGAGCCAACGAATTAGATGACAATGAAGATTGGAGTATGCAATCCGAGGTGGGGGTTTCCTATAAATAGAAATGAAGGCAACATCGTCCCAACACATGAAAGCATAACTTACTACTGGCCACTACAAGCCTAACACAAATACAAGAGGTTGTTCAAATCTCCCGTAGGCATCGTAAAGAGAGCTGATTACCCAGGCTCGATTTAAACATCTTCCCTAATTTCTCAGGAGGCTATGACTTGGATCCGCATCAACATTTACAAGCCTTCTATGATGCTTGCACATGGAACAACATTGATAATGGTTGGTAAAAACTCAAGCTCTTCCCTATGACACTGATTGGCCAAGAAAAAGTATGGTATAGATCGTTAAAACCAAATTCAATACAACATTGGTCAATAATGGTAGAACTCTTTAATGAAAAATATCAAACCTACACAAGAGTGTCAACCTTGAGGAAACAAATCCAAGGATGGAAACAAGCACAACATGAACCCTTGGACATGGCCTTAGAAAGATATTACGCATTATTAAACAACTGTCTAGGCCATGGGTTCTTTGAGGAAAGGCTAATGTACCATATCATTGATGGGCTATGTAATGAAACAAGAGAGACCTTAGGAATGTATGCCCAAGGTCAACTATAGGAACTACGAACCCATCAAGTCCAAGAGCTTATTAAGTGGGTACCAAAAGAAGAAGGAGAAATGGCTAGATGGGAGAGTTTTGAAAAATATCAATGGGACCAAAATATCAACTAAACAAAGTTCCATAATCATAAAAAGGAGAAATCAACCACACAAGGAGAAAGAACCATCTTTGCTGGTACAAAAAGCATTAGAATAAGTCGAGGAAAAGATCAATAAGATGTTGGAATGGACATATAAAAAGTGTGGAGAATTTATCAATATTATTGGAGATAGAGTTTTGACAACTCAAGAAGCAGGACAAAGCATTAGACAACTGGAAAGAAGGGATAAGGAAAATAAGAGCTCAACTGCCAATCATACATATGAATGCAACATTTTCCTGTACGATCACCCCAAGGGCCAGTGCCTAATCTTGTTACATTTATATGAGCATTGGGGAAACACGTTACATCTAAAGTTTGTATAGAGATATTATGTTCGATCACAGTGGCAACAATCCCAATCATGGGGGAGACCACCCCTAAACTGGAGACACCCTTTGTATCATCCGAGCCCAAACGCTTATCTTGTTCAACATCTTGTTTCTCCAACTGGGCCAACACACTTTATCTCACCACAGTACCATTCTCCTTAATACTATTAGCCCATATCTTTAACACAACCACCTCCTTGTGCACCTTATACTCCTCCTAACTTTCAACATTCTCATTTTTTCCTCCTTCTACATCACCGCCAACTATTCCTAAGGTGTCTACACCACAGCTACAACCACCGAATGTTACTTGTGCTAATATTTCCAATAGCAGTGAAAGACCTCCTCAACATCAAAGGCGTCCCTTCTATAGAAATGACGCTAAGAAGGGAAAAAAAATTCTAAGGCCACTGCATCCTCCAACTTAGCACAAGTCCCACACTGTGGTGCACCCTTTTCTTCAAACCCAATGCCTCATGTAACTTCATCAGGGCCACCAACTAACACTCCAACAACTACATGACCCAATGAACATAGGCATGAAGGGCAATGTCCTAATCCTTGCATACCATCTAACGGTCCCAAATATCATAGTGGGTCAACTCAATGTCTGAGAACTACATCATATAAATTTCCCCACTATGCTTACTACAATCAAGTGTGTGAACCTCGATGGGGTAAGTACGGCCAAGTTCTAATATTTCCAACATGCAAGGATCCCCATCATCATTTATTAATCCTTGCCATCCTCAACCATTTAGCTATGAGGGATATCCCCCATTCTAATAGGAAGCAGGATTAATAAATAGTTTTCATTTTCTTTAATTTTACAACTTTTTGTTTTCTAGTTTTTCATTTTTCAATTTCTTGTTTTATCTTTTTATCTTTTTGTCTTTTTACATTTTTATAAGTAATCTCATCTATGAATAAAACACTCATGTGGCTCGTTGGTTGAGGTATGGTCTATATTATCAAGTCTCGAGCAATCAATTATTTGGAACAGTGAGTCCATTACACCCACTCATCCACTCTAAAAATAAGAGGCTCTGTTCAAGGGTATAGTGATATCCTTGACATTCTTAAAACTTAAAATTAATTTTATGTTCATTGTACCCATAATGAAGAAGGATGGACCAAGAGGGAATGATTAGGGTGTGACATCAAGGGGACATGCAGATTCTCTTTGGTGACGTCTGTGGGAGTTGTCATACAACATGGTTGTACTAAGATCCTTGTAGATCTAACAAAAAATGGGAGTAAGAGTAATCAAATAGGCACTCAAAAATCCAATGCTATTCTAGGGGGTCCTAGTGGAAATACATGCATCCATGCCTGAAGGTTGGTGGCTTCTCTAGATTCAGTACTTCAAAAGAAAAAAACAAAGGAAGTGCCACAAAACAAAAATCACTCCTCCCTTGAACAAAATGGAAAGTGATCGTATGCCTTGTTGTTATGGTACTCTCATAGTTGCTCATCATGGGATGAAACAATGTGATGTGACTGATTAGATGAATGGACTTGGCCCTGATCTAGGAATGAAAGGTTAATGACACGTTAATCATGCTTTTCATAGAGGATTCATTGTGCCCTGTGTCAGTTACCTCATGTCCCAATCTCTACGATTCCTTCTATATTTCATCTCATCTCACTGTTCATGTAATTGTAGCTTGTGTTGTGTGTAACATAGAATTCTTACCTCATTCCGGTGATAATTACATGTGTGTGTTTTGTGGAATCATTGTGGATTACCTTTAACCCTTCAAGTACCTATGGACGCTTTTAAGTGTGGTTACACAAGGGAATTATAGGTTGGAACCTACTTTGGGGAGCACCCACTTGTGTAATTTTTTGTAATCTTCACTTATGACATAGCTCACACACACCATTTCTTACCCTTAGCCTATTTTTCATTACATTCTTTCCTTATTACTATCCCTCCAATTCACCATTCCTATGAACCATCACATAGCCTTTTTCTCTACCATCCGAGGTCCTTATTGATAAATTCCACACCATCATAATTTTCATGCTTTAAGAACTAGTTGAATTACCCTGGAACCCTTTAACAATCATCCAGATGTCCTTAGTTTACATCATTTAATTTCAAAGAAATATTAAAAATTTGGTACATTCGCTAAGTTCCCTACCTGCAATGAAAATATATATACGTGAGCCCCCTATGCTAATCAACATCATTTGCAACTGTTCACATAGGGGAATTTTTTCAAATTCCTTTCTACAACTCGCAATTGTGTGTCCCTTGCTTTCATATCCATAACTCGCTCGCTGGTACTCCAATTTTCATTTGGTTTGAACATACTTGAACCCAAAGTGTTCAGCTTAGTCATGGGGGAGGGGCACATGCTAAATAGTGCATAAAGTTTTTGAAATTCATCGTCACCTGAAGGACATCTTTAAGGGTAATTAGTTGTAAAATTAAGAATAAAATGTGTAAAAAAAATTTTCATCCCCTTAGCTATACCAGAAAATTAAATTTGGAAACCACCTAAGCAAAGAGGACTCAACATTATAATCTTTCAGGGACATGTTCTTCCAATAATTAAAATCACATGGAAATAAAGTAAATCTATTAAGGCAAGCAGTAAGGTATAACCTAACTTTGCTAACTACCTTACTAACGATTGGTCTCGTGTGATTGCAGATGGCCCTAAAATGCAGACAACAGGAAGGTCCTGCTCAAGGTGCGATCAAACAACCTAGGAGAGGTGAAGGACAAGTTCCTATTGAACAACATGCAGAGCAGGAGGAACAATCATTTAGTATCCACCAAGAAGACCCTGCTACTATACAATCAAGGTAGGCTGAAGGAGGAGCTGCTGCAGCGTCTGAACAGGGACGATATCTCACGTTGCCCCAGGATTGTGTTCAGACCATCCATGAAAAGTCCATATTCACTATAGCAATCATGGAATTAAACTTTGGACCTTTCACAAAATTTTCTCCAAAGGCCATTAGGGATCACCTCAAAGGATCCCCATTATGGCCTACCCTCTCTAAAAGTGGTGCCTGGTACTTAGGGGAAATGTACCAATTTTAGCACAATAAAGAAGAAGGAACCATGGTTAACAATTATGGTTTGACTATTGATTTCTCTATTCAAGCCATTTCAGAAGTATTAAACCTTCCAAATATAGGGACAATGGTTGCTCAGAGCCAGCTGGACAATTTTAGAACTGAGCAACTTAATAAATTGTTGATAGAGAATAAAAGGGTGGCGAAAGAAAAAGAGAAGGCTGACTGGGGTGCCTCTATGGCACAAGCGCAAACTTACGCACATGCCAAGGCACTCAAGGCCTTACAAGACTTGGAGTGCAATAAAAGGGAAAGACACCCATGGAGGAGCCACCGCCACCAGGAACTACATGAGTTCCATCCAATTTTGTAATCATAGGATTTTCTTTTGTGTTGTGTCTCAATTTTGTTCTAACTCCACACTGCAGCATGAATCCATTCTAGCCAGTCAATAATCCCATACCTATCCACTGTGTAATCAATGGTTCTTGTTTGCACTTTAACTTGATGATGAGATTTCATTCAGTCGTGGGGGTATGATGATGAGTCATGAATTTTTTGTTAGCCATGATATCGCACCCATAATATCGCACCTACAATATCACATCTACAATATCACTGATAACGCAATATCATAGCCTCTCTCCTCATCTATAAATAAGAGGTAGATAGATTAGTTATCATCATTAGGAAATAATTTAGTTTTAGTTTAAGTTTGATTTTAGTTTTCATTTTCTCTCTCAACCCTTTTCCTCTCCGTGTATGCCCGTAGTGTGGTGATTGTAATTGTATAGCATTCAAGTGTGACATACTTGGACACACACATGATTGGCAATAAAGATCAAGATTACTTCATCATTGCATCATTCACTTATTTTAATCATTTAATTAACTATTATTTACTGCTTTCTTAGTTGATCTCTCTCACCCTTAAACTCATGTTAAAATGCAGAATGCGTACGACTTGATCATGAGCACTTAAGTTTGACTACTTGGTAACCCAGTAGCGTACCTAGGATCTGCACTTGGTAATCCTAGTGGTAGTCATGCACAAAGTCCAAGGTGTGTACAGATAATCAAGGAATGAATGCTCATCGCACTTAGGCTAGATAGATCCTTTCTCACCCTTTCTCCCTTAGCTTAGAAAATATTACCTTCCCTTTCCTTCAGGAGTAGCATTAGGTTAGAAAATACATCATACACCTCACTCTAGACTAAACCATATGTGACAAAGCTAATACTAGTCCAGGTGGAAAGATAGCGAACTATGACCTAAGGCTAACTACCTAGATGCCAAAACTAGTCTGTCTATAGAGTTCGACCGGATCACGCATATAACGCTCATATTCGTATGGTTGAGTGTAGGGGTACCTCACCACTCATCCGTTGCTATATATTATTTTAGAGTTACTATTGGATATTACCCATTGAAAATTGTTGAAAGAATTTTGATTTTAATTGACTATGAATCTATGGACATTTGGGTCCTATATTCTATTAGACATGGTCTTGTGAATGAGTGATGAAATTTTGGAGATTTTATACCTAGATCATTGGAATTGTTGAAATTTGCATTACACTATGACATGTTGGATTAATGATCCATTTGTTCTTGAGTCCCCCCACCATCAATGTTTGCTTGCCATTGTGAGATGGCTAGATGATGCCATGGTTTAATATTTTGTTTTGTGTTTGAATGATGGAGCTAGCATTGAGTGTGTGGCTAGTTAGAGATGAGGCTCCATGGAGATGATTTTTTTAATTGATACTCACTGTTAATGTAGTATGTGGCTCTTGTTGTAGGCCCCATCTAGTAGAAGAGGGTGATCCATGGCTCATTTGTCTTGTTGATGCCTTAAGAAGTATAGAGGTGGGTATTCATAGAGACACTTCTAGCATTAGTGTGTTTGGAAATCTTGGTGAGGTATCTATTTAGTGAGGTATACATAGGGATTATCTTGACTTATTAAGACTAATAATAAATCCATGCATATGGTAATTTAATATTTTGTTGTAAACTTTATTTTGAAAATTGGAAAGTATTCATGATAACTTAATACACATTGACACTGAGTGTGGTGCATGCTAGCCTTCTTGTTTGCTCTATTGATGGGTGGAGGGGATGGATGTTGGATTTGGATCATTGCAATGGTCAAATGGATTGATCACATTTTTTATGGATAATTGTGTGGCATTAGGTTTCTGGCATGTTTGTGGATTCTTAGCTACATGTTGTTTGTGATTGTTATGTGTTTGGGTATTCTTTACATTGATAGATGTATGGTATGGGATTTATAACATGTTTGTGATGGATGATCTTGGATGTTGTAGTGGTTGTATGATTCGATATACTTTGTATTGATTGTTTTGCAGGTTGCCATACCCTACCTAGTCCCCATGAGACATGTCCTTGATTCAACCAAAATATGGTACCAAGGTTGCTCACTCAACAGTAGCTGATATTTCTATTTTGTATATAGATACTTTGTGCTAGGAAGAGCATTGAGTAAATTTGGTACCTTGGAGATGTGCATAACCAAAAATGAAATTATATGCTATTTGGAATTATAATTGTTATTGCATAATTTGATGTATATCAATTTGTTTCACATTTTTTACCTTTTATAATAGACTTGTATAGATTATGAATTATGTAGTGGTAATGAAAACTTATCATATTCCTTTATGTAAGATGTTTTAGATGAGATAATTATGGAAGTTATAAGGTTATTTATGTAAGATTTTTTTTAAGTTAATTATTTATTACTTGTATATTTATTCATATTAATAATAAAAGATATAATTTATTCCCATTATCTTATCATTTAATCTCTTCTTCCTCTGGGTAATGGCTTAACCATACTTCCTTTCATTGTGTTAGTATGAATCAATTTCATTACTTTGCCATGACGAACCTTTGTTATCCATTTTACCCCACGTAATGCTCTTCATCCTAAGGATAGGAAGAAGGGTATTACAACAAGTGTACATATCCTTGTGATACTGTTCACAAGAAATTAGAGCAATGTAGTTCTATAAGGTGTGATTGATAATTAAGATAACATGGAACCTATAAAAATCTTCAAACTTAGGAATCATCATAATACTTTTAGTACTTAGGAATGGAAAGTAGATTTTAATCCCTATTCTATACATTACTCTAAAATTCTTTACTGGATTGAATTTAAAAATATTTCTCTTTTTTTTTGAAGTATTAAAGGAACTTAAAGTTCAAAGTTTTTGATATGAAGTTTTTTCTATGATCTTTCATATTTGAAAACTCTCTTTCATACATGGAATACATAGTAGCCAATTACTACTCTAGCTCTTTTCTTGGTCTACCTGCTATTAAAATGGCCAAGTTAGTATAGCTTAGATTTGATAATCCCATGTATTCTATCAAATATTCTATTTGTATTTCTTTATTCTTTACCTTAGTTTGATGAAAAATGATAAGACTATCAAGATGTATTGCCAATCAAGTGTTTTCTATGTAATGAAACTAATCCTAATCTTGTCCATCAAGATTGTTTTCTCATTGATTTATTTGTACATCTCCACTTGATCTCTAAAGTGTCTTTGAGCCTTTCATTTTTTTTTTGTGTAGACCTTTTGGTATGTCAAAACATTAAGTAAAATTGAGTCAAAGGCTTTTTG
Source organism: Gnetum montanum (assembly GCA_015680685.1). NCBI lineage: Eukaryota > Viridiplantae > Streptophyta > Gnetopsida > Gnetales > Gnetaceae > Gnetum > Gnetum montanum. The sequence continues at coordinate 41,986 of MNCI01010939.1, forward strand.
TGTGATTGTGTGGTTGTTATGTTTGTAGGACGAGAATGTGGAATGAAGATAAGAAGGCTTATGAAAGCTCAAAAATATGAATAAGGAATGAAGAATGTAAGTGCAAAGAAAGGTTAAATAAATAAGTCTTCAATAAATAATAGACATGTTGGAAACATTGAAGGTAGAGTAGGTGAATATGTCTCTAAAAAATAGTAGATGTCTTTCATTAGACAAAGGCATCTTCCCAGAATGAAGGCCAGTCATAGAAATACATCTTTTACCATAAGAAGATGTCTTTCTAGAATGGAGGCTAGATGTAGAAAGATATCTTAGTCATGAAGAAGATGTCTTTCATGACCATTAGCTAGCCATTTCATGAGTTCGAAGATGAATTTGGAAATAGAGTGGTGATAAGAAGACTTCATTCTCATTGGAAAATATGCAAGCCTTTGTACTATCATTGTGTAATCATTTGGAAATCATTGTAATCATTTTTGCCTATCATTGTTCTATCCTTTGTCTATTGTAAAGTGAGTTGTACCTCAAGTACAATGATCAAAAAAATTAGTTTCATTCATCCCTTGTAATTTTTGTTCTTCCTTGTTGCCCTATGGGGCTAATGTACTTTTTGCAAGAATGCATCTTTCTTGAGCTTATTGAGATCCTCTAGGATTGAGTGTTGGTGTAGCACCATAATATTTTGAAGTAGATCTCAAGTTGTAAAGGTTTTGGGATCCTTGAAACCACATTCTAAACTTTTTGGAACCTTGCGAGGTTGAGTGGATTCATAGCATCGAATCACTCCAGAGCAAAGCTTAGAGCTTGCATAGGATGTGGTACCCTTCAAATCATATTTGAGAGCAATAAAGTTTGGAGGTGTGCTTGTGAAATACCCTCTAAGTGTGGGCTACCCAAGTTGGGGAACCACATTAAATTTGGTGTATGTGCTTTGTCTTGAAAAGTGTTATTTTGGAAAACTTATTCATCCCCCCCATCTAAGTTCAATGATCCATAAGTGGTATTGAATCCTGGTACTCTTTTTCATAATAAACATCAAATAGTTAAAAATTAAGGGGACATCCTATACAAATACACTCATGTTTGATGGATTCAACTTTGCCTATGGGAAAGTTAGAATGTAAGGATTCTTTGAATCCAAGGAGCTTGAAGTGTGGGAATCAATCCTTGAAGATTATGCTCCATCCATCAATAGCTTCACTAACCTTATCAAGCCTCACAACAAATGGATACAAGAGGAGAAAGATAAGTTCATGTTTGATTCTAGAGAAAATAATTATTTATATTATGCTTTGAATAAATTTAAATTTAATAAAGTAGCATGATGTAAAATAGCCAAAGAAATTTGACAAATTTTAGAAGCTATGTATGAAGAAACTTCTATTGTAAGTAATCAAAATTTTTAGTTTTTCAAAGTGAATATGATAAGCTTAAAATGAGAGAAGGTGAGAAGATAAAAGATTACTTCTCTAAAGCCAATGATATTGTTGTTGCTATTAGAGGTACTGGTAAAGATTTTCCTTAATATGATGTGATCATTAAAATGATTAGAACTCTTCAACTAGAGTTCAAACCTAAGGTCATAGCCATGGAAGAAATCAAAGATTTCTCAACTCTAAAATTTTAAGAGCTTTAAAATTCTCTCATTGCTTATGAAATAAATTTCATAAGTGAAGGAGCTATCAAAGAAAGATCCATTGCCCTAATGATTGCCTCCAAGGAGAAGAAGCACAATGAGCATGATGAAGGTGGTGAAGATGAGATTGTCCTTCTTACTAGGAAGCTACAATGATTGATAACAAGAAGGAATAAAGGGACATATCAACAAATATTTAGTTGGTTCAAAGGTAAAGAAAGAGGTAAGAATTTTTTGAATTCTAACTTAGAGTTCTCTTCTGTAGAATGTTGGGTTTATGGAGAAAGGGGCCATATGACCTCCAAGTGTCCTAGCAATTTTGGATATCAACCTAAGAACAAATCCACTAACGAGGTAAAGAAAACCAACTTTTATACAAGTTGGAATGATGGAGAATAGAGTGAGGAAGAAGTCCTGGATGATGTAAAAAATTCACATCTCATTTTTATGGCCCTCATTGATAATGATGTTGATTCATTAGATGATGATCTTAATGATGAAGAAAGGTTTGAAATTTTATGTAATGAGCTTCTATCATTTTAAATTATTTTCAATAAGTTATATAAACAAGTCAAGTCTAAAGATTAGGTAATATCTTTGTTGAATTTGACTATTTCTAATCTTACTAAACAACTCTTAAACCTAAATGCTAAGAATGCAAAGCTAACCTCTTCCTTAGAATAGGTCCAAGTGGAAGTTGCAAATGTTAAATTAATAAATGAAGGATTGGTCAAGATAAGGGAAACCCTTCGAATGGTATTGGGACAAGGAAGAAGTCCACATGACAAGAGTGATCTAGGATGTTGCACACAATAGCAATCACCTTCTATAAATCCATTACAATCCTTTAGAAGAAAAATCTAGCACATAAAAATTAGAGGAAGCATTCATCAATCAAAATGGTCTTAAAAGGTTTGATGATCATAATCCCACATACTATCATAGGAGGATTAGGTGCTATTATTGTCATAAGTTAGGACATTAACAATGGGATTGTAATCAAGTATTATCATATAAAAATTGGTCATATCATAGGACATCTTGGTCTTATCAAAATGCACCAGGAAAGGATTTTGTATAGGATCATAAGGGAGATCAGATGCCAACTAAAAATACCAAATGAACTAGGAAAGAATGGAGAATTAAATGGTAGGAACAAGGGAATCAGGATACTCTAACCAACAAATTTTTAAGAGGAAGCCAAGCTTTGGACATTAAAGAAGTTTGGTTGAGAAGAGAATCCTCAAAGGCAAAAAAATAATTCTCTATCCCTCTAATTACCATTACTTCAAAAATGTAGTAGGCAATTAGAGGTAACTTTTTATTTTTATTTTTGAAATATTCTTTAAGATTATAGTCCATTAGTAGCCTTTCCCAATCCCATCCCATTTTTGGCAAAGATGTATTTACAAAAACAAATACATCTACATAAAAATATATTTTGATGAGTAAATATGTCTCTTTGAGTTTTCATACCTTGTGGCAAAGATGTCTACTGAGTACGAAAGACATCTTTTATAATTTTAAAACATGGAAAAGATGTATTTCTTCTAAGAAAGGACATATTTTCTTTTGTTCAAAATCATCATTCATCATTGCTAGTAAAGAGAAAACCCTTATTTCTTTGTCATATTCTCTCATTTGATTCCATAGAGACAACTAGGGATCCACCATTAGTAGCAACGTTTTTAGATATGGCTCACAAGAAGGTTGGAACATCTAGAGTGCCACCAAAGAAGAAGTCCAGAGGAAGTTCCAGCAATGCACTATCCTCTTACACACCCTAGTTTTGTAGAATGAGTGCACAACACAAGTTTTAGGAAATTAGAACCACTAGCATAATTTTTGAACATTATCTTGAATTTCTAGCTCACAAATAGCAAGCCTTGCTAGATTATCTTAAGCTTATGAATTGGAGTGCTTTTATTACTATGAATGTTTTGGTTCTTGAGGTACTAATTAGAGAGTTTTACTGTAATATCATTGTTTCTAATGCTATTGTTTGGTCATTCACATTAATGGTTGGGGAAATTATTACTGAGGTCTCTCCCCAAGTTGTGAATGAAATTCTAGGTATTTCTAGTTTGGATGTCTTCCAAGTAACCATCGATACAATGCATGATATCTACACAAATGGTATAATTCCCATAGGACACGATGAATTCTGTGATGTATTATTTGCTAGATATATGTCTTTTGATAAGGGCCATATTAAGAGAAGAAATATGACTTATAATGCCTCCACCTTATCACTTATTATTTTTTATAGCATCATGATGAAAGGGAGAAGCTACAGTTATCTATTTCCATCTCAGGCTTTTGTACTTTATTATCTTCTTACAGGATTATCATTCGATCTGGGGCATACACTCTATTGAGATATTTTAAACCTCTATTCCAAGGAGAGAATATTTGGGCACCCTTAGCTCATCAATCAGTTGATTCACCAAAGGGATGTACCTATTCCAATGTTTTCTTTGCTTAAAGGCAAGAGGAGTCTTAGCAAGTACATTGAGAAGAGGAGTACTTCCCATGTAGTAGAGGTAGGACCAAGCACTAGGTCAAGGAAATCTATAACATCATCATCCAAGGCCTCTCCATAGTTGAGGAAGTCCAAATGTTTAGGTGCCTAGATCAATTCTTCCTAAAAGAAACTCCTTTGACCATTTGCACATGCTATCAAGAGAATTGGAAGGAACCCCTCTTACATTTGTAAGAGAATGAATGTAACTAGAATTCCACCTCCCTTTTATGGATAGGTGTTTGAGGAGGCTACTACTCCTATTTCTAATAGTGAAGAGGATGCTCTTATCCCATCGAGGCATTCTGCAGCCGCCAGTCCTTTGTGTGCCTATGACTCAAGGATGGAGTCTAATTTGGAGCCTAAGGCACCACTAGCAAATGTTTAAGAGGAGTGTCATGTTTCCATTCAGTAGCATCATGATCCTACACTACCTATTCATATAGTCCCTTCATTAGCTGATGCTCCTAGCTCTTTTAAGCAACAAGCTATGGAGAGTATCTTTGGGACCATGTCCTAATAGGTTCTAGCTTAGTAGCCTCTAGTTTAGATAGTTCCTTTAGCTTCATCTTGATTTCAAGTGAAGCTTTATTCTAGGTAGACTTCAATTTAGTAGATTGAGTCCTCTGATGTGGATACATAGCAATCGAGTCATCCTAGCACCAACAATGATGACAATGAGGAGGAGACTTATTGTCTATTGAGAGTAGAAAAGAACTTAGAGAGTCTAAGAATGTTATTGAAGTTAGTGATTGATACCTGAGGTGGTTGTTTTATCTATCCTTTTGTTGATGCTCAAAAAGAAGAAGATATTTTTTGGTTCTCACATATGTGATTTTGGGGCTTTGCACATATGTAACTAATATCATGTGATAGTTGTGGATAGTTGTGATCTAATGTGATTAAGATTTGGTATCTAATAGTTTGAGGATGAATTATAGATAGATGGTTTTTTTCCCATTATTATCTCTATGTGAATACGATTTCTCTTTATTACCTTTTCATTGTTTCACTATTTTCCATGTATTATCAAACTCCTTTGAACCTCAACGCTTTACCTTAATCCCTAATTTCCATAGGAATTTATATGTCTTATTATACTTTTAGATATTTCTTTATATGCCGCATTCTTTTTGATACTATTCAAAAAGGAGGAGAGTTTATGATATATATATTTGAAGACTTTTCATGTCTACTAACCAATTTTCTTAAGTTTTGAATAGAAATTTTGCATGTCTACCAACCCATTTACTATGTTTTGAACATCACCAAAAAGGGGGAGATTGTGGACCTTGTGGTATGTCAAAAAATTAAGCAAAATGGAGACACAGGTTGTTTGTGTAGTTGTAGGACAAGAATGTGGAAAGAAGATAAGAAGGCATGTGGAAGCTTAAGAACATGAACAAAGAACAATTCAAGTGCAAAGAAAGGTTAAAGAAAGACATCTCCAAGAAATAGTAGACATATTGGTAGAATTGAAAGTAGCATAGATGAAGACATATTTGTAAAATAGAAAAAATATTTCATTAGACAAAGACATTTTTCATCAAACAAAGACTTTTTTCTAGAATGAAGGGCAATCACAGAAAGACATCTTTCACAAGAAGAAGATGTCTTCCTAGAATGGAGGCTAGATGCAAAATGACATCTCAGTGATGAAGAAGACATCTTCCATGACTGTTAGCTAGCCATTTCATGAGTTCCAAGATGAATTTGGAAACATAGTGGCTATAAGAAGACTTCATTCTCATTGTGAAATGTGAAAGCTTTTGTACTATCATTGTGTAATCATTTGACAATCATTATAATCATTATTGCTCCTCATTGTTCTATCTTTTATCTATTGTAAAGTGAGTTGTATCTCAAGTACAAGGATCAGAAAATTTGATTGCATTCATCCCTTGTAATTATTGTTCTCTCTTATTGCTCTACATGGTTGATGTGCTTCTTATGGAAAGGCATCTTGCTTGAGCTTATCAAGATCATGCAAGATTAAGTGTTGGTATAGCACCACAACACTCTAAAGTAGAGCTCAAGTTGTAAAGGTTGTTGGATCTTGGAAACCACATTCTAAGCTTGTTCAGACCTTGTGGGGTTAAGTGGATTTGTAGCGTTGAATCACTCTAGAGCGAATCTTAGAGCTTCTACAAGATATGGTACCCTTCAAACCATATTTGAGAGCAACAAAGTTCAAAGGTGTTCTTGTGAACTACCCTTTGAGTGTGGACTACCCAAGTTGGGAAATCATGTTAAATTTGGTATGCATGCTTTGTCTCAAAAAATTTTATTTTGAGGAAATTATTCATCTCCCCCCGCCCCCACCTTTTCTAAGTTCAATGATCCACATTTTGGCCTTATTTTACCACACACTGATTTTAGTGGTTGATTTTTTTCTAACAGTACATACCTTTTTTCATTGATAGGATCCTATTTTCATGGGCTAATTGCCTCATGTCTAAGTTAACTCTAAAAAAACTATTCTCCCAATTGGTGGATACTTTACTTAAGAATGTTCTTAATTTTTCTATCTCTATCGACCTAAGGTCTTCTATAGTAATTTTCTTATTCTTTTCTTCTAATAAAATAATGGATTTAGCATAGGCATACATCTGCCTCTACTACTAAAGCATTATAAAATATTTTCCTTCTTCATCTCCATATATTTTTTCCTACCAATTAATTCATTAATTTGATCACTTCTAAATTACAATAACTAGTCTAGTGCAATGTGCTATGCAAGGTCCTGCTTTTTAGCTTATAATGAGTCTAATTCTTATTGTAGCCTCTACACTTCATTTTCTACATGTTACATTCTTGTTTCTACCATGACAAGTTTTCCTTTGGTAGATATCAACTTTGACTACCCTGTAATGATAGCACTAAGAATATTAAAATGATTCTACATAACTTGCCCTATCCACAGTAGTCTTTCCAATGCATCGTCATCTTTGATAGGGGACATGATCTCTTTTCTTGATGTTTTGGTTAATGTTTATACATCCTTAAGTTTAGAAATGTTTACTAGTGGCACAATGAGAATCTTAAATGACTCCTTAATGTGAGTTGTTATTACCTCTACTACTCTTGCTAGATCTTGGTGTTTCATCACCACTAAAGTGGCTTCTTTACTAGTTTCTAACATCACATGAAATGATGCAACATTTTCATAGATCTATTATTCCTAATCATCATTTTTTTACTAGTAAAGATATTTATCGCTAGAACATCCTATGAGTATTGTAAGTCTTCTTGGACTATCTCTAACTTTGTATATGCTTGAGACTTATCTGCTACCCCAACTAATTATTTTTGTAATTTGCTATAAATCACTCATAGAAGACCTATAGTGAGGTTTTGTTGGTGGTGCATTTGATCCTATTTATTCTATAGCTAGGGTTGACCCACTGAGTCCTTCCTAGTTTATTCCTTCAACTAGAATATTTTCCACTAGTGTTGATTCTACTGTAGCCTCAATGCATCCTAGTTTTCTACTTAATCCTTCTTGGGTGGCACAAGCTTGGATCTCTGTATATGAAGCATTTTAGGCTTTTCAAAGAACATCATTTATGTAGCCTAAAATTCCTACTTTCCTACATAAATTTCTAATAAGATAATGAAATGGAAGAGTGGGCTTCCCTATATTTTTCTCTTCAAATCTTCTCTAAATCTCTAGAAAAAATTGATGGACTATGTTTTCTTGATATTTTCCCATTAATATGGCACTTCCTCTGGTAGCATAGATGGAAATTCTGTTGAGTCTCTTGGTTGGCAAAATATAGTACATTCCTATCTTGAAATAGATCTTCTTTATAATAGATAATCCATTATATTCTTTTTTAGTGGTTCCATATGCCCTTTGTAATCATAGATTCCTTACAGTGTATCAAACCATGTAGATATTTAAGTAATGTTAGCTATAACATTTGATATATTTAATTCATTGGCAATAGCTTCAACTCAATATGGTACTGTTACTTTCTTAATCTTCACAATTGCATCATCCTATTTATTATGCCAAAATTGACACAATTTCCTTACATACCATTCACCATTACTTGAAATGGTGGCTAGAGTGGTGAGGCTTGAAGCTATTTACAAACCTTTGAAGGTGCATAGTTCATTAATAGGATAAATTTTAATTTCACTATCATATTGGACCTAATAGATTTCTCTTAGATGGCTTGCAAACACTTATTAAAGAGTATGAGGCATTGTCTTTGCTTAGGAACTAGTGGCGCATCAACTTCTGCATATGCAAATTACCCTGTTGTGAGTTTGGGCTATTGGATAAAATATTATTGCTCCTATTTCTTTACAAAATATTTTGTTTTGTGACTCATCCTCTTCCTATTTCTTTAGACCTATTTTATCTTAGTTATGATCGTCCTCCAACGTTAAGTATTTTTCTTGGTAGAATCTATAATCCTAAGAAAATTTAAGATTATCCAAAAATTCCAAAAATATTTTTAATGATTAATAACCCTTCATCAGATCTTGGATTTTGATCAAAAATATTAGAAATAATCAATTTATTTTTAATTTGTATTACATAGTTTAGAAAATTCATCAATTTAAAAAAATCCCTAATTCAGAAAAATCATTGTTAAACAATTTTCTAATTGATTAAAAATAGTTTTACCTTTACAACCCATCACTTTCCTTAATTTATTCTTTAAAAAAAATTTGAATGGTTAATTAGGAAGAAATATTAAGTTTATTGGATTAGATTAAAATGTTGTTGAGTCTTATGATATTTACACTTAATTAATCTTTCAGGCATTAGGAAAAATTTACACAACCTACAAAAACTACACACAATGCTCTCCCCCATGAATAAGATAATCACTCCAAGAGTGAAAGGATTCAAGAATAGATTAAATCAATAATGTGGTGAGGAAGATATAGGGCTCTAAAGGTTCTCTAATAGAAAAATAGATGGAACTCTCCTTGTGTAAAATGGTAAAAATAAAAAATTTTAACAATCTATGCATATATATAAATTTTTATATGCGCAATATTGTAGATGTTACATCATTAATGCAATATCATTGGTCTTGTGAAATTATATCTATGATATCACCTTTGAAATTTTAAATTTTTTTGCAAAATCTAATGGCAAACATTGATAAAGTAAATAGCCTAAAAGGTATGAAGATAATCCAAAGGGGTCCTAAACATAGATGATACTTAGAAGATGGGATTTTGATGTCAAGACATTGTTAAAGAATGAGTTCAAGAAAGGTAAATTAACTAAGGTTTAGGAGACTTTTTAATGAAGAGTTATTGAGTTTATGAGTGAGTATGAGTATATATTAAAATAATGATGATTGCTAAAGTATTAGGAAATGCAAGATGATGTAGAATTTGTCACAAGTATGAGACATAAGAGTTATACAAGTAATTCCTCCCTAAAGCATGCTTTTGCCCTTAGTACCCTTGTATAACCATGCATCCAAGTGTCTGTGGGTAGTTAAGGATTTGAATGTAAATCATACCTATCTTCAAAAATACATATGTCAGTATTGGCCCAATAAGAAAATAACACTATTTTATACAAAATCATTGAATTATAGTTATATATAATAGTGAGATGAAATGCTAGTAGCATGGATTGTAGAAAATGGGATGTGAGGTATCCTACCATAAACATAATGAATTTTGTGTGTAATGCATGGTTAAAGTAATCAGTAGCTTATTTTTCCAAGATCCAAACTAAGTTCATGCCACTTACCAATGGCACCACATTATATCATCCTAAAACTTAAAATCATAATATGGTCATAACTATAAGAAATATCACCACTTGGCAATGAAGCACAAAGAAGTAATTCATTAATTAAGTAGTTTATTTTGAATAAGACTTAGCCATTAGATAGAGGAGGATCTTCAAGCATGGGTAACATATCTTTTTAGCTCTATAATTAATGTGAGTTCAAGAAACCTTAAAATTCATGAGAAGTCGCCTATCTTCAGGCATGGGTAATATGTCTTTCCAGTGAAACCCCTAGAAATTTTTATTATGTATATTTATTATGCATCTACTACATCAACCTTACTAGAAAACTACCTTCAAGCATGGGTAACATGTCTTTCTAGTAACATGGAAATATAACACTTATTGTAGAACATGCTTCCATTTTTCATTAGAATCCAAGTAAATAATATAACGTAACAACGTAATAAGACTCATAGTAGTAGCTTTAGAGAATTCGAAAATTCTCTTAATATCATACCCTTTTCATTTCCACTTAGTTCTTCTCATTTCCATCTAGGCATAATGATCATAGGTTTATTTTAGTTTTATTATGATGATAATATCATTATGTCCATGCTGATAACCTCTTATTATTATAAATGAGTGAATGAATATTGTGATCTCATTGTATATACAATTAGTCCTTCAATGATTTGATAACACATAATGAAATTCTTATTGTTTTAACTACATCTTGGTTATTACTTGATACTTTATTAGGAAAATCAAAAAAAATATGTACATAAAAATTAGTAAAACTAAAAATAATAATTAAATATATACAAGAATAGAAAACATATAGAGAACCTTAAAAGATATTAAAGAATGAGAAAAATGATAAGAAATTGTGAAAAATATTAAAGAGTATAAAAGATATTATATAATAAAGAAAATACAAAAAATTAAGAAAAGTATGAAAAAATTATAAACTAAAAAGTTAAAATGAACTTCTCATTTCCTAATTCAAGCTAGGGTACCTCTCCCACAACTGAACCCATGGACGAGTGTTCAGAAAATAGACCACATATCCCTTGGATCATACACTATAGGTTTCTTGTTATCATTCTTATTAATTTATATTTTCATTTATTATTTCATGTAACATTGATGATAATAAATTTTTAATCATTTTAAGACACATCTCCTATCTAGATATTGTTTCTTTCTTATCCTTGATTTTAGATTTTGAGTCTCCATTTTTACTACTAGTTGTTGATGTATGGTCATGGTTTAGGATATATTTCTATAAATCCTATATTTGTGTCATTTTCTTGGGGTAGGATTTGGTAAGTGGTTTTAATTTTTCTATTCATATTTTAGATAGTTTCATCCTCTCATTTCATAACCATTAGTTGTCTTTGGGTTTAGTGACTATTATTATTTTTTGTGTACACACTTTTTTGCCAAAGTTTTTGTAGGCTAGCGTATTGATCATGTTGATGTTTTGAACTTTTAATTCATAATTATACCCTTCATCATTGTAAGTAATCCATGAAATCCTTTGCATCTGTATGGCTTCATGCTCATCTTCCTTGGAAATTTCCAAGGATAAGTCTCTTATTTCTAGATTAACATCAATTGTACTAAGTCATGCACTTTCCATAATGGTAAAAAAGTTCCACTTATTATTCTTTACATCAATAACTAGAAAATATTCTAGATAAGATCACCCATTGATAGTGATCACCACATCTTCTATCTATTTTAAAGGAATGGTGACTGATTTGTCTGCAAGCTCTACTCGTATGTTGTACTTCTTTAATGGCATTCGATTCCATGCTTTGTATGTTTTTTAAAATATCAAATTGAATTTAGAACTTGATTTTAGTAGATACTTAAATGGTAAATTTCCAAAAATTTACAAATAAATCAAAGGGCTTTCAAGATCTATTCTTTTCTAAGAAAAAAATTTTTCTTCTATCTAATCTAATATTGTATGTGTTAACATGATAATTATGAGTTTTTGATTTGGTTATTGTTGAAGCATCATGGTTGTCGTAGGGTTTGTTGTAGGACGAATAAAGTTGGATGAAGTCATTGTTGTATTATCATTTTCTAGACCTGTTGAAAATAAAGGACATTTCTAGATTTATATTTAGCATTGCTAGTATTATCCTCTTTTTGTATACTAACTACCCTAGTAACACTTTTCTGTTATGGCTATAATGATAGTTTCCCTTACATAGCTAGTAGTGGTATTAACAGTAAAGGATTGAAAGCCTAATAAGAGGATCAGATAAGATATCCATATGGATCTAGTTGTTAATACAAATACTATTACAGTAGCAATGGCATCCCCCATAAATGTTGTTATTTTCACTATTGTTGGTACTACTCCCATGATTGAGGATAAGCCCCACTTGGATAATATGATTCTTAATAGGCATACTTGTAATTACCCTATGGATAAGGTAATCATGTGAGAAATTTTTTTGTGATAATTTTGAATTAAGTAAGTATTCATAGGACTCTTTTAAGAGGACAATAATAAGACAACATCCCTTATGATATTCATATCAACATACCTTGAAATTATTAGCATTTTCAGAACTTGATTCTATAACCTTCTCTACCATGCATCCTTTCCTTTATTTTAATAATTATCATGTCTATTATCTAACTTCTTTCTTTAATCCTTATTTCTATTGAATACTTGTTTAGTTTTTCCTTTTACTATATTAAAAGTTTTTGCAAACTTTTCATCCATAGAATTCCATATTTTTTCTATCTTTGTTGTAATATCATTTACTAATTTCTAAATAGATAAAGTCTTTTACTAGATCATATCTTATAATGTTTCATCTTCTTATATCTCACAAACACTTACATCTCCTTAACTAAGAGCATGGCCTCTATTATATTCTTTGACTAACTAATTGTCTTTTATGCAATTCTCCTTCTTCCTTTACTTCTTTATCTTGTAACCTTTGAATTTGATGAGCTATGATCCTTGATAATCTTCTTTGGGAATATACTCAAAGGGTCTCTCTTATTTTCTTCCTAAACCCATTGATGATGTGTCGTAGTTGATTTCTTTAGAAAAATATATGAATTAGGAATCTATGTAATAGTGAATAGTATCTACCCATTACTACATCAAGGAATTCATGTGTCTCTTATTTCTATCCTTGCATTTCTTTTCTTAGATTTCATAATTTGAAATTAGTTTGATATTTATTATTAAACAGCTCTAGCATGGTACTTCATCTATTGATTAATTATGATTATAAGGATCTATATCAACATTTTCCTCCCTTTATGAGTATTCAAGGAACTCACTTCAACTTTTTCCAATCATTCTCTAAGTTCTATATGGTATAGGCATCATGGAAAGCTTGAAGATAATGTTGTGGATCTACATAATATCCTCCTTCAAACTTTGGAATGTTAGTCAGATCTAGTCACTTGATGTGACTATTCCTTAGATGCCTAGGAGGTATGTACACTACTTTCCTGATGTTGTTCATGCTTTAGGTGGCTAGTAGAGGTTCTTCATAGCCTTTGGGTTTGTAATTTCTATTATAAATATGACTCCTTTGATGCTCATAATTTTCTCTTCTCTAATGTTTTATTTCTTTTTCTTTATCTTCTTCTTTATCAAGATGTCTTCTTCTATGGGTACATATCTCATGATCTTTTTTTCTTTCCCTATCATAATCGCTTAATCTTCATTCTCCCCTATGAGAATCTATTGATGAATGGGACTTGGAAAATGAGGTTAGTTGGTAATCCTTTTATAACATCTTGATTCACCTATTTTGAATTTATTAGAGCCTTGAATTTCTCCTAAGTTTAAATTCTACCTCATCTCTTCCAATATTTTCTACAAGAGATGAATGTAACTTTTTCTTCCTAGGACCTTCAATGCATATAATAGATGATTGAGGGTTGGATCTATGAGAATTATACGACTTTTCAACTTGGTATAGCACATATTATTTTTTAGTAAGAAAAATTATTTGTGATGCCCTCTTTTCTATCTTTTGCTCATATTTTTTTGCCATATAACATTTCTTCTTTCTTAAGACTTTGTTGGTTGATATGGACTATTCATGTTTTTGGTAACCTGATACCCTCCTTGTGTAGAGATGCTTAAAGCATAGATAATACTGAACATTTTCATGGCAAGATAATATGACCTTGTAATTCTCTCCTTTTGAACTATTCATTCTACTAAAAAATGAATGTGAAATTAAGGTAATAAGAATTAACATGAGCATATGATATTCTTGCTTGCATTAGTCCACTTTAATTTTCTTCATTATAGGTCATGTTATTACTTTCATGAAGATCAATAGCAAGTGGAGATTTCATTTTAGATATATAAGATATTTTAAGTTAGTTGGCACTTAAATGTATGTATGTTTTAAAAATTTATTTTAAGTGTAAAAGATAGACTTGACAATACTTGATACAAAAAACCTTATTATGATTAGCTAACTAGCAAACATTAATATGTATCTGGAAACAATACCAATAATAAATAGTAGAGAATTCCAACACTTAATCATACAAGTCACAAGTGTTCATGTGTAACTAGATCATAACCCATGAATAAACAATGTAATTATAATAGTAAGTTGATAAAAATTTCACGATTTTTGTCTTCTCTCTTAGTGAGTTATACAATTAAATGATATTATTGGCTCTTAAGTATGCTAAGTATAAACATAGTAAAAATGAATGTATTTCTATTAATAAGTATAATGGAAATATAAAGCTACTCTATTTTATCGATGATAAGTATCTATTCCTAGTTTTCCATACAAATTATAGGCTAATGTACATGTTACTAAGAATACTAAGTAACCTTATCGCAAAGTGAGTTAAGCAAAGTCACTATTGGGTTACCAAATAATTAAATGTTACACTTGAAACCAATCATACTTATTCCATCTTACTAATGAACAAGGAAATATTAAATGATGTCAGAAATGTAAATGACATACTAACAATAAATCTATTCTATGTGAGATGTTGCAATGATGAAGAATGATCTCAATATTTATTATCATTCATGAATTATGCCTAAGAATAATCCACTCAAATAAATATGTCATACCATTATTATTTATCATACTATAGGTATTCATAACTAACTCTTATTGACCTCTTGGAATGTCAAAACCTTAGATAAAATGGAGAATGTGGAAGTGTGTTTGTAGTCTTGCAGGACTAAGAAAGAACATGTTGAGATAAGAGTTAAAAAGAAGATCTAAACGAAAATGAGAGCTACTTTGAGATGTCAAAATGAGAGCTAGGATGATGAGATGAGGACTAGGATGCATATAGAGTCTACAAGCCAAATGAAGATGTTTTGGGAACTACCAAGATGCTAAAATGGTAGATTCATGATCCAAAATTCAAAGTGGTCTTGTAGAGTAGATGTCTCCAATTGGTAGCAAACATCTATCTTTTGAGATAGATGTCTAAGGGTAAAAATCTAATTGTATACATCTACATTTCTAGGTAGATGTCCCTTCTAAACTAAGGCTGATTATAGAGGGACCTCTCAAATTCAAATTAGAAATCCAAGCTATTCATTTTATAGTCATCACATAAATTCCAAGGATTTTCTGGAAACTCAAAGAGTATAAGATAAAGTGAAATTATTTTGAAATGTAAAAGCACTATTCATTGAATATCAAGCATTGTAAGCATCAAGTGAATTAACTTTGTTCTTCATTGTTTGAATCATTTATATTGTGTTGAATGTTTTGAGAGACTTCATTACAAAAAATTTGTAAATTGAGTTACACTTTCTCATTGATCGTTTTCTTTATTTCTTTGTAGCTCTATAGGGTTAATGTGATTCTTTCAAGAAGGCATCTTGATTGAGCTTGTTAGGAGCTTCAAGGTTTGAGTGGTTTTGCAATGAAAAAATACTCTAGTGTAGAGATCACATTTTGTTAATGTTGTGGGATCCTTGAAATCATATTTTGAGCTTATTGGAACCTTTTGGGATTGAGTTTGTTTGTAGTAATGAAACATTCTAGAGGAAAGCTCAAACTTTGTAAAGGTTGTGGTGCCTTCTAAACCACATTTTACTAAGGAACAAAGTCAAGAGCCATGCATGGATTCTACTTTCCATGTGTGGATCTAAGTTGGAAAATCACATAAAAGTTGTATGTGGTTCTAGTGGCTGTATTTGTTTTAATTGGGAAACTTGTTTAACATTTTCCCCCCCACCAACCACCCATCCCCCCCCACACCCCCCTCTTCTAAGTTCTTGATCCTTAAGTGGTATTGGAGCCTGCTACTCTCAATTTTGAGCATAACAACTTAAGAGTAAAAAATGGAAGGAGGATCATACACCAAGCCACCAATGTTCAAAGGGGTTGCCTTTACATATTGAAAGACTTAAATGCAAAAATTATTTAAGTATGTGAGGTTCATAGTTTTGGTATTTATCTTAGATGGATGCACTCAACGCATCAATAGCATATTAGGTAGCAAAGGCAAGAAAATAGGTAATTAATCTAAAATTTTTATTTTTGATACTCCTTCTATGGAATGCTGGATATGTGATAGAAGAGGCCATATGGCCTTTGAATATCCTAATGCTTATAGGTTACAAGTGAAAGAGTATAGTGAAGAAATGAGAAGAAGTAACATCTATACAAGTTGGGATGACAAAAAGGAAATAAGCAATACACTTGAAGATTCACATTTATTGTGCACAACCTTGATCAATCAAGAATCCATCAATGATCCAATATCTAATGATAAAGCTCAAAAATATAAAAATATTAAAAATATGTACACCAACTAGGATGATAAGTTCAATAAAAGAAAAAATGTTGATCCATCAACAAAATCACATCTTTTTTGCATAGCTCATGCACATGAAGCTTCCATCTCGAATACTATAGGAGAAAATGAAGAATGTGAAGGTACACTTGAAGAAAGGTATTAGCTAGTATGTAATGAATAAATTTCCACTCACAATTTGCACTTTAAGATAAAAAATTCCTTAAAAAAGAAAGAACTAAAAGTTTCTCAACTAAATCATAAATGCTTAGATCTTGCAAAGGAAAAATCAAACCTAAGGACTAGGAATCAAAAGCTAACCCTTTTCCATGAGAAACTTAACAAGGATCTTATAGATTGGAAGCTCATTAATGATAGGTTAACAAAAGAGAAGAAGACTCTACAAATCATGTTGAAACAAGGTGAAAAACCAAACAATGGAAGAGATATGAGAAATCATTCCCACAATGAGACATCTACAAGCACTTTATCAAATGAGATGTATACACCTAGGTTTGCACATGCAACCCAAATCAGAAAAACTACTTGTTATTTTTGTAAAAAATATGGGCATAAGCAATCTGATTATTATTTATGGTTAAAGTACTATGAATTAACTACATGGTCGTATCAAAAGAAGCCTAGAAATTATGACTTAAAGATTAGAAAGACTTGAAGGCCTAAGATGAAAAAACTAGAGGAAGAAGTTAGAGACTCAAATAAACATCTTGATGTTAGAAAAGGTAAAGATCATAGGCATGCTAGGAAGGTACTCCATGGTAGATGACCTCATCCTAAACTCGATTAATCATGATCATCCCTATATGCAAGCAAGGTAAGAAATGGTAAGTAGGTTTATAATTTTTATTCCTTGACTTGTTGAACTTAGTTTTTTTATTTGGTTTATTTTTACAAATACTAGTGTTTAGAAAATTGTTGAATGGATGCTATTGCATATCTTTTTTTATTAAAAGAAATCCACACTTGATCTTATAAGGTATTAAGTTACAGATGAAGGAAAATGACCTTAATTGACATTAAATTGACTTATATTAAGAAAGGGTCAATGAATAAGAACCAAGAATATACAAGGTAAGATTAGGTAAGTTTGATTATTAAGGCCATATCATAGCTATAGAACATGTAGGTTTTGATTCAACCCATATAATTATGATCTACATTACCTATTAGACTACAATGTTGTCATAAAAGTCCAAATTATTTTTAAAAGTTATTTTTGGTAGTAGAATCATTAGAGTTGTGACCCTTATATGTAATTCATGAATCTTTTGATAAAAGCATCATTTCAAATGGATTTCCTTGTGAATTATCTACTATATATATATATACTACGACTACTACTACTACTACTACTACTACTAATAGAAAACTTTGGTTTTCACAAGTCTTCATACTTGATCTTAGAAGTACTACAGATGATTGTGAATGCATAAGTTGTACTTCATTCTATCTTGGGAAAATCAAGAATGCACTTCTACAAGGAGCTAACTGATACTAAATGCCTTAAAGGGATAATAGCATTCTCTCAATAATAAATAATATTTGTTGAAATTTATTTATGAGATTCATAGATGCATCACTACAAAGGGAAAGTGACCCATGAATAGACGTTCAAGCAATGGATGCATTACAAAAGTTGAAGACTATTACTACTACTATGATCCTTTCCTGCTAACTTTATAGAAAGAAATTATTTTCTATAAGAATTAAAAATATTTACATTTTTTGAAAGATATTACTATTTGAATACTTAGTCTCCATACTTGATTTAAGAATTTTTATGCAACAAATATTGTTGATTCATTTTATATTTTTATTTAAATAAAGATTGTAACCAAATAGCATGTAGATCCTAAAAGGTTTAAGGGGAGATTACTAAAACACCATGAAAATTTTAAGGCCTAAACGGTTCAACAAAATCTTGCAACTCAGACAAGGATTTGCGACAAGTCGCAGCTCAACAAGTTCTCTTCTTGGCTAAGGGTATGTTCTTCCATGCTACATAGCACAACGTAATAAACTCCAGATGACAGAATAAGACAAGGGATGCATGATGACAAGCTTTCAACTTTGGAATCTTTCTATGTTCCAAAAATCTTAACTTTTTGCATATTACGTCACATTACGCAACATAACGTAACGTTGCATAACGCAGCGTAATGGAAAAAGGCAGTCCATCGCAACATTAGAGATGGAAAAAATTCGAGACTTCGATGACCCAGCAAAATCTCAAGGCTTAATCAACGATCTGCAGCATGTCGCACATTTCAGTAAGTTTTCTTTTTCGGTTAAGGGGCATATTACACTGCAATACGTAGTGTAGGATAAGAAACCTAGGAAGGACTAGACAGAAATAAAAGAAGCACGGCGAGAAAAATTCAATTTTTTTTAGGTTCACTATTTTACACTGAATTACATTGTGTAGCGTAATCTAGCATGATGCAGTGTAATATAAGCAACGACAGAGATAGCACAATTTAGGTATCAACATTTCATATGCCATAATATGCTCTCTAGCGTATTGCAGCGTAACCAAAGAACAGTTTGTTGCCAAAGCTCCAGCAAAAGTGGTTTACGACATATTACGCTTCAGAGCGTAATGCAGCGTGGTGCTGCGAGCTTCAAACACAAACACACCAGGTCAACGGCATCTTGTAGGTTCAAGACACGCGTCATCTAAACCGCATTTTACTCCTAACCCTAACCTTATAAATATTTTAGTCGACAAAGATCAAAGGCTTGGCAAAAATTTCTCGGGATAGGAAAATTTTCTCCGTGAGCGATTCTCTTTCGTTGGCAATTGTTGACAACTTTTGGCAAAGATTGACAAGAGAGCAAAAGAGGACCAATGATCATAACAACATTGGAGGTAATTGGCAAGAGATATTTGATTAGAAATATCCAGTTAACAGATACTCTGCTTCAGGTCTGATTTCCTTGCGCCCAGATTGGCTAGAACAAGGTAGATCGACCTTTGCTTATTTTATCTTTAAATAGCTTTCTTGTTGTTGGCACATGCTTCGTCTAAATCAAAGTCTTCCTATAATATTTGTATCCAAAATATTTTATTCATAAGTTAAATCCTAGATCTTGGGATTGCATGTTCTCTAAATCCGATCTCCTATGTCCTATTTATATAGATTTTGCAATCGCTTTAAATCGATTACATCATTTTCAATTACCTTCGGGGTTAACGATATTATATCTTCTCATAAAAATTGTCATTATGCCATCCAATTATCGCAAAACTTTTACTGATTAAGTAAGTCCCTATCTGATTGACAAGACCATTCAGGGCACCTCAAATTCGTCTTCTCCAACACTGCCCTCGTACGGATTCAGGGTTGGAACTGTGTACACAGTCTTCCACTTGGTATTTCCAGCGACTAACATTTTCCATAATTATAGTTTTCTAGTGCTAGAAGGAGGGCTTAAACCTCCGATCCATACTTTACGGGTAGTCTTGTAAGCTGTCTGTACCCATTTTCAGTCAACGTAAACATAATACCTCCATGGTTGTTTATGAGATTGTGTGATGTAGATCAGTCGCTTCAACGATTCCTTTGAAATCCTACAAGATAGAAAGCCTCGATTATTATCTTAGTTTGCCTTTGCCCTTGCGATCTTTATCATTATTGTCATTACTTCTGAACCACATAGAGAATGGCTACATCGACCACCGTTGTTGACACTGCCAACCTCGAGAATCCTTGGACCATGCAAGTTATGCCTCCTATGGTCAAGCTGCCAACTAGTCCAGTGCAACCACGCTGCTCCCTTAGGTTTCAAAACAAAGAGCTAGAGGGACATGCTCAACGCAGGGAACACTACAATTTCCTCTATGCTAAACTAGTAGCAAACCTGCCTATCTATCAACAAGAACTCAAAGAAATGCGAGAATACGAGTTCATATACTGCAACGAGAAGGAATTTTTTCCTTCACATGACACCACTGTACCCTTGATAGATCAACAAAAGTGGATCCTAGATCAAATGCTAATGGCTAAAACATCACCTCAACAACTAGAGGAGTTGTTTCGTGATGAAACGCTTCATGACGGGCAAGACAATCTGGACTCCCACTCTAAGGGAGGCAGTCACGCTAATTTCGCCATGGCCCCTCCCTCTACGATGTCACACGTAAATCCGTTGTTCATGGTTACCATGCCCTTGACACTATCTAATACTAATCGAGTCCTACACTTACCACACCTACATTTTCTCTCTCTGACTATCCTTTTGGGCGACAGCCTGTTGCAAATCATTCCTTAGTAGGTGCAATTACCTAATCCATCTCATCGTGCACCTACACCCATGTCACCACATGTACATGTGATACCTACTTCACAATTACCTATAACACCCACCTTCATCCTGACTCATACGATAGGGCCTACCACTATAGCATGGTGGGTTCCAAACATGCCTCTCATTGTGCGTCATACATAGATGTCCCATCTTCCCCATCGTCAAAACTAGATCCCATGACCATTAAACTATGTTACAGGATCATTTTTTGTGCCCTCAGCCATCCAGAAATGTATCCAATGGCACAGTCGATGGTGGCCACCCCTATTCTGCTGCCCAGCATGGCTCCTCCTGTTGTTCTACAGACAACCTCCCCGTCCACAGGTCTGGATCAAACCTTCTAGCTTATTCAAACCCTTACAGAGGAAGTTAAATGCCTCAAGGCTGCTGGTTCTGATACAGTACAAGTCATGGATTTTTACCATGATGATCCTATTAGTCCGGTAGTGCCTGTTTTATCGTTACCACTTGGGATGTCACTCCCCCATTTTACGAAATACAATGGGGAAAGCCATCCCAACGTCCATTTAGTTACTTTTAGGTCCAAGTCGTTGCTATTGCAACAATGGCCACATACTATCATCCATGTCTTGGCTATGTCTTTAACGGGTAAAGCTATAGACTGGTATCGAGCACTTCCACGTGCTTCCATTTTAACTTTGGAGGAGCTGCTAACTCATTTTTTAACTTGTTTCAAGTACAACTTGAAGCTGGAATTCACGCTGGACCAGCTCATGGGAGTCAAGCAAGACCTACTCAAGTCAGTTCAAATGTTTATACAGTAGTGGAGCATTACCTTGAATGAAATCCACGAACCCATCGCGGAGGCCCATCTATTGGCAATCTTCAAGGGGGAAGTTAACAAATTTATCAAGTCTAAGCTATACTACCTCGCTCCCCGGTCCCTCAACCAAGCCTTTGCTCAGACTAAGAGCATCTAAGACATGGAAGAGGCTAGTAAAGATCTGGCATATGTGGTCTACAAAAATGTCCACAACAAGGGTAACGACAAAGGCAAAGCTACGACAATGATAGTAGTAGCAATTGCCAAAGGGGCCAAGAAGAAAAAAAATAACAAGAAAACATCTACGGAGCCTGCTGAGCTAACAACTACCTCAAACAGCACTAATCAAGAAACTCCTTCCACCCTCGAAGCACCTCCACAACCGAGGCCTAAATTTGAGCGTAAGGATCACTCAAATTACGCGACCCTACCTATAAAGCCTTCAGAACTTTTGAAGCAATTATTGGAAACTGGCCACATCCGACACAAGATGGTGTTCGAGGAAGCATTGAAATGCGACAAGAACCATTGCAAACTACTCAAGAACCCCTCCTTGGCCCAACCTAATGAACTGTCAATTCCTAAGAACGTTAGGCTGGATCGGTTTTGCAACTACCATCAATTGTGTGGTCATGACACAGATTACTGCTAGGTGTTGAAAGATGACATTCAATGTCTGATCAATTAAGGTGACCAGATCTTAGATAGTAGTAATCCAGCACGCCCAGAAAACCAATCCATGCATGTGTACCGAGACCTGTTAAATGAAAATAACGCAGGGTATACTATCAACGTGGTAGGTGCAGAGGGAGATAGTCAAGCACAACCGAAGCAGCCCTTTGTGTTGCGAGTACCCCCTCGCTCACCCCAAGTAGTGGGTCCATCAGCATCGAAGAGTGGTGTTCCAAGGCAACCTTTTGTCTTCCAAGCCCCCTCTCAGACCACTGCTCGACAGCTTGCTATCGGTAAAGCCGTGGCCCAACCTGCACCTACGCCTAGGACACCCTTCGTCATTAGGGTGCCAAAGCTATCAGTTGCTCCTGCTATGTAGGAGAAAATCTGTAAGCCAATCCCCCAATCCCAACTTAACAGAAAAGGAGAAGGGGGTATGACAACTAATATAGCCAAGGACCATCTTATGTTGGGGTTTCCCAAGCCTAAACCCCTTGCTTCTGTGCCCTTGGCCCCACTTTATAAAATGGACGAAGTTACACAAACCCAACCATATCCTCCTCCAAAAATAGAACATAGCCCTCAACCAAATGACACTCTTCCCTAAGAAATTCATCTCTTAGGGTGAATGGAAGAGGAAAAGGGTGACAAGTAGCCAGATCATGGGTGGGATGTCTTCGACTCCTTTACAAAAGTCAAACAGGCTCTAAAATAAAAAAATACAACATTAAGCCTTTATGACTTACTCATGATGTCACAGAAACATCATGAATCCATGGTTCATATGCTAACATCCATACCTATGAACAAGAGCCTGCCAGTGGATGAAGAAGAAATTCATTCCATCATGCTTCCCCTCATCGNCCTACAATGACATTGTGTCTAAAGTTGGGGGGGCACAAGTGTAATTCAAAGAAATAGTGCATATCAAATTTGTGGCAGGGGACCAATTCCCCATAAATGTGACATTTATTATCATTGAGGAGATGTCTGGCTTCAACTTGATCCTAGGGAGGTCTTGGTTAGCTTAACTGAGGGTAGTTTCATCACCAATTCATCAGGAGATCCATCTGCCCTACACAAGAGGGGAAGTGATCATCCATGGTGATGAAATGACCCCTCGAGCTGTCAATAACATAGAAATAGAACAAGGTTCAGAAATAGAAATTCCTAAAGACCAGTCCCCTATCCAAACACTTGAGCAAGCCAAAATGGTGGCTAATGATAGCCTAATTTGGGCCGAACTTCCATTCCAAGAGGAAGATTGTGACGTGAACGATCAGAGTCATAAATCTCCCCATCCTTATGCATCACTAAAGATAAAATCAATTAGGAAACAACTATAGAGTTAGCTAATAAACCACGTTGCCTAATTGTCATTCAGCTTACGCAAACTTCTCCACTATTTATGCTTTACAAATACTCATTACTTTTACACATATGTTTACGCTTTCCACCAGCTATTCTCATTACGCTTATGCTTATCTTCACACTTCCACCAGCTTTCTTCGTTACTCTTACCCTCACCTAAAACTATCAAAGGCCCAAAATGGCCTAAAACTCTCAAAGGCCTAAAATGGCCTAAAACTATCAAAGGCCTGAAATGGCCTTAAACTAACGATTTCATTTATGCTTTACATTTGAATCATTTAGCGGCCCACAATGGCTTTAAACTAATAACTCCATTTACACTGTACGCTTAAACTAACTATGCCTTGTCATAGCGCCAAAACCTATGATTTCATCTACGCTTTACACAAATGAAAACAACAAAAGAACATTAAACTCAAGACAAAATGTGCATTAAATAAGTTAAAAGAAAATATTGTCTCTCATTCCATTCCATCACAATAAAACCATGGCTAATATAGCCACGCTATCTATCTCCCTTGTCACCACTGTCGCTCGTATCTCTCAGCTCCACCTCTGCTTCGAGCAAATCACCCTCATAGGGGCCACCCTTTTCATGAGTCATCTCTTCATGAAGGAGGCCCTCTCTGCAAGGCTCTTTCACATGGGGCTGTTCACCACAGCATTGATCATCGCCATTATGCTCTATTTCTTGTAGACCCTCTTTGTAAAGATCATCACCTTCATTATGTTCATCCTGCTGAGGATCCTCCTCGAGTCATTCCTACAATTAGACATAACACAGATATTAACATTGCCATCAAAACTAGGTATGATGAAAATACAATAATACCACGACTTACCTGTGATGGTCCTGCATCAGTAGCAAAAGGGATTTTTTCTATGCCAACCCTTAGACGTTGCATAATTTCATCCTCGGTAAGCTTAGACCAAACCCCATCTCCTAGATTAGCTCTGACCTTGACCTTCCCCTTCTCCACAAGAGTTCATCAGGGTGGTTCAAGGGAGAAGGAAGGGATGGTGGTCTCCCCCCCAGGAAGATTCATTTCCCTTTCTAAGGAGGCACTTACCATCAGTTGCTCTTGAAACTTCTCAAATGCTCTAGAAGCACCAATGACATCGAGGAATAGCCAAAGAGACTAAGCCTCAACGGAAAAATCCCTGTAATATTGATGATAGGCAGTGCTTTCCTTCTTATAGACATGTTTATGGTCTTTCTGCGTCTGCCCCCATTCCTGGACACTCACGTTGAAGTCCTTCTAGTCTTGATTTTTTTGAGCTAGGAGATCCATCTGCATTCACTACTTGACTAGTTCACGGCTAGTCTGAACACTGTTCCTGATGACCATCCAGTAACGAGCATAGTTAAAAATAGCTGTCTGCCAGTCCTCGTTGTTCATTCCCTGGGCCTGCAAGAATTCGTTCCACGACCTCAAATCCCCAACCTTGTCACTTAAAGCCACCTTCTCCTTCTCTGACGTTTGCAATCTCTTCCAAAGGTCTTCATTCATGCTTTGGTATTCCCATAAGGAGTGAGTTGAGTATACAACACATTTACACATCTCATCGTAAATGTTGCATGGCATGATGATTGCTTCCAATGGAGGTTCGGTTGTGTCTAAGTCAATAGGCTCTAATGGATCCCATCTAAGGTGAGCTCCTAATAACATAAAATGGCGGTTAGGCATAATTAGGTAGCGTAATGTCACAATGGAATAACCCCTGCGTAATGATCATAATGTACTAGCTTCAAGATCGATTCACTCTAATCGAATGATCATATCGTTGACGATGCCTTCCATAAAGGTGAATTTATCAGGAAATTCACCCTAAGATCGGGTCGCCACTATTGATAATTGAACGTCCTGGTCACCTATTACACAGAATAAATTACATATAAAGACATAACCGAGATGTTAAGATGACTAGTATAACCTTTAGAAGTAGTTGTCTAAAGTCTAGTATGCTATGAAAGCTAAACTCATAGAGTGACAAATCACTTACCTCTTCCTATCCCAGCTGAAAGGACTTCGGCATCCTCCACTACTACTTCCTCTTCACATGCAGGAATCTGCACGCCGCTCACCTTATTGACTGGGGTCTCTTCTTCCAAGACCCGAGCCCCTTCTTCGTGCCGCAAAACCATTGCCCTTGTTTCAGGGGTCAATTTCTCCACAACCTTCTCCTTCGCTGTCACACAACATCATCAATTAACACAGGATTTCACTCTTGCTAAATAAACATTATGCAATGCAACAACATCTGTACGCAACATAACCATAACCATTAACACATTTCTCTACTTATCGACAGGAGGATTACTCCTCTGAAATCTAACCTACATCTTCTTTCCCACATCACCTGCTGGCTCGACAGGCTCCTCGGTCAAACAAGGTTTCTTCCATTGCACCGATGAATCCACTATTTCAGCCGCCAGGTGCTTCCCCCTCGACACATCACCAGTGTAAGAGGGGAGCACCCCACCCATGCTATCTTGACCCCGTGTTCGAGGTGTCGCCATACCTTTAGTCATTACTGACAACAACTTCCCGATTCCTTCAGGAGGGTCTTACAACCGAGTAGTGTCGAAAACATGGAAAATCCACAGCTTGGAAATCTGGCTATGGTCTTGCTGCACCCAAATCCCATTCCTTTGGACTACCAGAAATTTGGTAAAATGCTGGAATTAGGCTATGAAGAAGGAAAAATGCACATTGAAATGAGACTCAAGCTTCTTGCGAAGCCTAACCATTTCAACATGTAGGCCTTTGGCAAAATAGCTGGCCCAATTGAACTGAGTTCCCTCCTCCATGACCTCTCACATAATCTGGGCCTATTCTATGGTGAGGATTCTCCCTTGGGAGAGTGTCTTGGGGAAGGCCTGGGCTCAAAAAAGGGGGTAAATAGTATTAGCCACCTCCAGCTCAATCTTTTCAATAGGAATTCCCTTAACCTCTTTCTTGACCCCTAGCCACTCCTCTATCTTAGACTGATGCTTGGAACTCCTCTTCAACTTTTCCTCTATAGGAAAGCCATCGGAGGGAATGCCAAAGAGATTGGCGAATAGTTAAGTGTCGATATTAAAATTCACATGCACATTACGCACGTGTATGCAAAGATGCTCAACTTCTTTCCTAAAGGAGTTGACTAAGGTCAACATTTCACCCGTAGTGACATCGGGGGTTATGGCCAAAAACACGTCCATCAGTCCAGCTTCCCAAATTTTATTGGTTAACACAATTGGGGCCGCTCTATGGCCAAGCTAGCATTGTGTGTCCTTTATATCACCATAATGGAAGAAGAGACTGTTTGCCTCATGACCGGAGGCCATAATCGTAATTTCCCATGATTCCCGAACTATCAAGAAATAATAGTAGTTAAGGCAATATAACAAAAATAAGACAACTTCATACATCATTTCTAGCTAATAACAGTGTACAATTAATTATCATAATAAAATTTACTGGGCCCGAATGGCAAAGGAAATGGAGGGAACGTCCGCGACGATGAGGGGAGGATCCAAAGTTCACTCCCTATCCAGCCATCTAAGTTTTTTACACCTAGTAAAGAATTCGACATTGCGGGTAGGATACTCTAGGATTTCGAAGGCCAGTTGTCCCATGACACTAGCTTGTACATTGTTGATGGAAGTAAATTCCCTTATGGCCCTTTCAGCTAGAGACAATGTACCGTTATCACCTAGGAGACCACTGTCATTGATGAAGAATCTACACCATAGAAGATAGGAAAATTCTTTACGCTCACCACAAATTCAAACAGTAGTTACCATATTGCAACACCACTAAAAGACACAAAAAAAAACTTACCCGCCTGCATAATACACGATGCTAGGTGGATTCTGGAAGTAAGTTGTGAGATGACCGACCATGAATAGAGTGTTGTAGGTGTGATAACAGTTAAACTTGGGCATCTCCCAGATCCAGCTCAAATGCCTCAAACCTTTGGCTCTCTTTTCGAGGTATTGCACTTGCACAGTTTCAACCGTGTCGTCTATTAAAAATGTCAAGATGCTCTACGTCGATCTAACCAGTAGCGTCTCTAGAGTAGCAGTAGCTACATTTCCTGGTAGATGCGACCAGATGATTACACTATAATTACGTAGCAAACACTGCAAGAACTCCCATGCACCCCTTCAGAACCATACCACCTCCTCCTTTATATGAGCATGAGGAGGAGGAACATGGGCCATGGAACTATGTAAGCAGCATAGAATGCCCATAATGTCCAAAACAATTAGGATGGGCTTTTGCATAATACTGTACAATAAAAAAATGTTACCATTAGACAAATTGTTTAGACATAAAGTTTCATCACGCGACATTAGGGTTCTCTCGACTCCTAGAAAATTACAGATTATACTAGAGGCGCATCACCAAAACTGCCCAAACCCTTGCAACATCTCAAGGTCTATCCCTGACAATGGCAATGAATCAACATTGTGTATTACTCCAGCATAACATGCAACTATTATGGGTGAGAAAAGAAAAAATAGAACCCTGATTATGCTACACATGGGTACAATACCTAGACTTTTCTGATTGCACATTACATTTGCACAGTATTACTCAACGTTACCCAAACCCTCATGACAACACAAAGTCAATCTCCAATAGCGAGGACAAGGGTAATATAACAAACTACAATAGCTTAGTCTACATAAATAGATATTAATTCCAGACGCAACATATACATTCAAAATAGGTATGACCACGACGCTACAACAAAGATAACAATTGTGTAAGAGGGTGAAAGGCAACTTACTGGTTAAGTGGAGTAACCTCCCGAGTCTAGACTCTGGCCTACGAAGCTTGCTACAAACTCTCCTACACTTCGTCAATCCTCGCCAATTTGACATTCTTTCCTCTGACCTTTGATGCCATAGTTGCAATTGAACAAATCTTCACAAAATCATCTGTTTATGCCTCGCTTTCGCTCCCTTTCCGCTGTAGCTAGATTCAAATTTGCGATATCTATGGCCTATTTTGAGCATGAACCACTGGTTTATAAATGAAATTTTTGAAACTAACTAATTTTATGCCTGATCGATGCGGAACTTTCCCGAAATGCCAGTGTCAGTATGACATGTAACGCGAAGATCAGGGCATTAATTTCATAGATATCGTATGAATCGTGGTCCGAAATGACCCTAAACTAATGCACAGCTTATCACCTCGTAATCCGGTCACATTAACTACAGTTTGTATAAAAATTCAAATTTAATTATTTCGACACACTAGACACACCACATTACACCTTTCGTTTTACTTAACAGAAGTCACACGCTAGCATCTAGAAAGCTTAGCTCGCCATTTTCTCATAAACTGTGGATATTTGTAACGGTCCACCAAGACCTTAAACTGGAAGCTTCTCTAATACGCAACTCTGACACATGAAATAATAAACTCTTATCGTTTCAACAGATCGGCAGAAAAAACAATGTAACAACTTCTATTTTTGGTGATTTTGCAAGACAATTCGCAAATGGACACAGCTTTATCCGCACCCTTAGCCTTAACAAGCCCGTATGGGAAGACCATTAGACAGCTCAATCACACACTAATAGGAATAGACCCTTCCCTTTGTGATGCAAGCATAGAAACATCAGAAATATCCCTAGACTAGCCAGAACATCTAGCCCAAACTCTAGACCTAGAAGCTGGTGATGTGACTGAGGACCCTCTAAATGAGGTCCCTGTGGTTACGCACAAAGGCAAAAGTAAAACTCTTAGGGTTAGTTCCCTCCTGGACCAACAAACGCAGAGTGGCATAATGCAAGTGCTCCAAATCAATGCTGTTGTATTTGCATGGTCATACGAAGACATGCCAGGATCAAACCTGAGATTAATACAGCATAACATAATTTTAGACCCATGCATCAAAGCAATTAGACAGAAGGCATGAAATATTAAGCCATAAATTGTGCTATCAGTGCATAATGAAATCACTAAGCTATATCAGGCTTGTTTTATTCACGTAGTTGATTACTTGGACTGGGTGTCCAACATTGTAGTAGTCTCTAAGAAAATGGGAGGAATACACATCTGCATAGACTTCCGGGATCTGAAAAAGGCCACGATTAAGGACAACTTCCCATTACCAAGTATCGACCAACTAATCGATACAATAGCTGGTCATGCACTTCTGTCCTTTATGGATGGTTTTTCAGGTTATAATCAAATTCGTATTAACCTGGAGCATCAATTGACCACAACATTCATGATGCCCTGGGGAACTTTATGTTACACTATGATGTCTTTCAGGCTAAAAAATGCTAGAGTGACATATCAACGATCCATGACATCCATCTTTAGCAATTACCTCTTAGGGAGTTTGAACGACTACGTAGATGACATAGCTGTCAAGTTTATAAAGTCAGAAGATCATTCAGAAGATCTAGAGTTAGTCCTTAAACAACGTCTCAAGTATGACCTATGGCTCAACCCAAAGAAATTCAGAGTCAAAACCGGATGCATTTTGGGATTTGTGGTATCAAAAACTAGCGTCTGAGTCAACCCTGACAAGGTTAAAGCCATTGTTGATTTAACGCCACCTACAAACCTCAAGGAACTACATGGGTTGCAAGGAATACTACAATTTATCATATGGCTCATTTCGAAGTTAACAGATAAATTACATCATATGCAACATCTTCTTAAGAAGGGTGTTAATTTTGAATGGACCGATGATTGCCAGCATGCATTTGACAAATTAAAGAAGGAGCTACAACACTTAACAACGATTTTCCCACCACAAAGGGATCATCCTTTTTATATTTATTTGGAAAGCTCAGACGTGTCTATAGCTGCGTTACTTTGCCAAAAAGGGAATGACGGGTCAGAAGCCCTATCTATTATCTAAGTCATGCTCTATTTGCATACGAAACAAGGTACAATGAAGTGGAGCGTAACTTTTTGGCATTGGTTTTCACACTCAAGAAATGTAGACATTATCTTTTCCGCAGCCAGGTCAATATAATTTGCAAAAACAATATTCTGCAAGCTATTTCAAACAACTTGTATGAGAGTAGTAGGATAGCTCATTGGAAAGCTATCACAGTCAAATTCGACTTGCATTATGTTGGCCAATCATCCACTAAAGTTCAAGCTATAGCTGACCAGCTTGCAACATCGCCTGTTCACAATCAAGCTACGATAGAGCCAGAATTCCCGAATGAGCATGTACATAGTTTAAGCCCTATATCAATAGGCCTCAAAGCGACGTTATACTTCGATGGAGCCTCAACTACCAGAGGCAGTAGTGCTACAGTCATCATTACGCTCTCCCTTAAGGATGTGCATCCACTAGCTTACTACCTAGCCTTCCCTTATACGAACAATGTGGCAGAGTTCGAGGGGCTTCTCAAGGGATTGTTGACAGCCAGGGAACTCAACGTTCAACACCTGGAAATTCGAGGTGATTCGATGCTCGTCATCAATCAAATCATAGGGGTCTATGCCTATAAAGCTGTACATCTACAATCCTATTGTGATATGGCTAAAGATATTTTGAAATAATTCATGACAATCGATGTCCAACATGTGCCGCGTAACGAAAATGTTGTAGCCGATGCACTGGCCATACTGGCATTAAACGTGCCACCACATTTGTTTGCCACTTGGCTTGCTTTAATGATGGAATGTACAGATCCTATCATTCAAGTAGTGCAAATATCTTCATTAAACATAAGAGGAATGTCAGAATGGTACGACAACATTAAGACTTACCTTCTGCATGGTGAACCACCGCACAAGCTAACACATGCACAAAAAGATGTAGTGCGCAAGCATGCCAAGAAATACATCATCATCGGAGACAGTACTCTCTGTAGATTCTCTTTCGATGGTGTATTGCTAACATATGTTCATAATGACCAAGCACAACGAATAGTTAGCAAAGTCCATGAGGGGCTGTGTGGAGGACACGTAGCCCTGCAAGCCATGGTCACCAAAATCAGATGCCTAGGGTACTATTGGTTGTACATGGAAAAGGAATGCCTTACCAAGGTCAAGACATGTGACACATGACATCATTATGCAAACTTAATACACATGTCACCAACCAAGTTACATACTACATAGATTACTTGGCCATTCCAACAATGGGGACTAGACATCATAGGTCCCATCGCACCTAAATCTTCTGAAGGACATAGCTTTATTATCACCGCGACTGAGTATTTCACGAAGTGGGTTGAGGTTATCCTCCTACGGAAGATTACATCTCAAAAAGTTTACCATTTCATCTTGGACAACATAGTAACTAGGTTTGGGCTTCTTATGACTATTATGATCGATAATGGGCCACAATTCAGTAGTGCCAAAACCAAATCTTTTTTTGATAACCTTGGGATCAAGCAATCTTTTTCTTCACCTTATTACCTGCAAGAAAATGGTCAAGTAGAGGCAATGAACAAAGTGGTCATCAATTTTTTGATAAAGATGCTCAGCAACAACAAAAAGTGATGGCACGAGAAAATCCTCTATGTGCTATGGACGTATCATACGATGTGTAGGACAGCTACAGACAGGACACCCTATAGCCTAGTCTATGGATCCGAAGCGGTGTTGCCCTTGGAATTATAGATCCCCTCATTGTAGATGGTACTCTCCATGGTTATAAATGAGACTCAGCACAACGAGTCTAGAATTGCGGATTTAGACTCAGTGGAGGAGAATCACATCCAGACACTCGACACCATCGAAAGATATTAAGAAAGGTAGAGACAGAAGCATCATTGCCACTTGCATCAACAATCGATCAAGAAAGGAGACTTGGTTCTCAAAGCCATTCGTGAACCAGTAGGAAAATTCTCTGCAAGTTGGGAGGGCCCTTTCTTGGTTATCAACGCATACAGCAATGGAGCATTCATGCTAGCAGACATCAATGGCAACGAACACCCAAATCCAGTGAATGATCTGTATCTGAAGCGGTACTACACCTAAACATCGACTCGGTTGAAGTGCAAAGGTAATAAACGTCCACTACGATGTAAAACTAGCAATGTTGTACAAGTCCACTACAACGTAAAATTGGCAAAGTTGTACACGACCGCTAAGACGTAAAACTAGCATTTCTTGCACGCGTTTGCCAAGATGTTAAATTGGCAAAGTTTCTGACCGTACACCATGACATGAAACTAGCAAGGTAATCACATATCTACTAAGATGCTAAACCATCACAGACTTGTCCCTGGGTCACGACATAAAACTGACACCCACAGCATGGTCTGTTGGGATCATAGACTAGCTCTTTCACCATCCACTATGACGTACACCAAGCATTTCAGTCTGCCCAGATGTTAAATTGGGACCACGGTCTACTGAGACTTAAAATTAGCAACAATGGTCAACCAGGACTCAAAACTAGAATCTGTCAATAGACAATCCATGAAGCAAGTGAGCGTGATTACTCTTGCACTTCATCCCTACTAGATGGAATGGGTAAGGTGTTGGAACAGACGCAACGCCACTACCCCACTGGCATCCTACTGATTCCTTGGATATGCCGAAAGGCATGCTACTAATCTATCAGAGATGTTGCTACGATAGCCACTCTATAGTTGCAGCTCTTGGGATCAACTTCGTCGCTTGGGGCCTCAAAGAAACTATGGCCATCCATAGTTTTAGTAGCCTCCGTCCATCACCGTCACCAGATTCTGGCTTAGCAGGTTCACCTAACTAGTTCTTTGCCTAGTCATTTAAGCAAGATGAATCTGGCTGTCGATGGCGGCTTCATGAATCATGGCATCAACATTGGGACCCTTTCTCCTTGCTATAGTCCTTGTTTTTTGGCCTACGCTCTCCTTTTCTCTTCGGGCGATGGTTTTTTTAATAGCCTCCCTAGCAATTAGGATGATTTCTTTTGGCTCTCTGCTCTCTGTTATGTTTTACAGGTCACTTGTTATGATAGCGTTGATCGAGAATGCATTCATTAGAAGTTCAGGTGTCACGGTGTTCTGAGGTGGTTGCTCAGACTAGCCTGGCTACTTGGGAGTGCAAACCCTACCTCTCCCTCCATCAAGTACCTTACTTCACTTTCCCCTTCCCTTATCCTTATGACCACCTTTACCCTCTTCTTTGTTTGTATAGAATGTGAACATTTAATCAATTCTTTTGCATCATCATGTCCATGAACTAGTGTAATGCAACTTGCCTCATGGAATGTAATTTGTAAAGGGGTAGAAAAAAAAGGGGGCAAAGCTTGGAAAAACGGATGTAAAACAACTCATCTAGGCCATATGGGCATAACAAAACTCGTCTGTGCAAGCCCTTCACATGTAGTATGGCGGCGTAACTTCTCCCAAAGGATGCCTAATGATTTGTTCGCAAAAGTTTCATGTTCACATACTTGAGTCTTCCCTGAACCTCCCTCCTCTCACTTTTGTAAAATCCCTCCTATGCTCTCTTTCCCCCTCCACGTTTGCACTTCTAGGTTTGATAGATCAACATTTTAGCAATTTCTGAAGGACACTATTGGTGCCTTTACCTCTTTGGTGTTTCGTATTCTTTGTCGACGTCTTTCAGGCAAGCCCTCTAAAAGTCAACAAAGAGGGGCCATTGAAACACCGTGAAAATTTTGAGGCCTCAATAGTTCAACAAAATCTTGTGACTCAGACAAGGATTTTCAATAAGTCACAGCTCAGCAAGATCTATTTTCAGCTAAGGGTATGTTCTTCCATGCTACGCAACACAACGTAATAAACTCCAGATGACAGAACAAGACAAGGGGTGCATGAGGACAAGCTTTCAATTTTGCAAGTTTTCTATGTCCTGAAAATCTTAACTTTTGGCATATTATGTCACATTATGCAACATAGCGTAACGTTGCATAACGCAGCGTAATGGCAAAAGGCAATCCATCGCAACATTAGAGATGGAAAAAATTCGAGACTTCGATGACCCAGCAAAATCTCAAGGCTTAAGAAACAATCTGCAGCATGTTGCACATTTCAGCAAGTTTTCTTTTTCAGTTAAGGGGCATATTACACTGCAATACGTAGTGTAGCATAAGAAACCTAGGAAGGACTGGACAGAAATAAAGGAAGCATGGCGACAAAACTTCAATTTTTTGTAGGTTCACTCGTTTACGCTGAATTACGCTGTGCAGCGTAATCTAGCATGATGCAGCGTAATATAAGAAACGACAGAGATAGAACAATTTAGTTATCAACAGTTCATATGCCATAATACGCTCTCTAGCGTATTGCAGCGTAACCAAAGAACAGTTTGTTGCCAAAGCTCTAGCAAAAGTGGTTTACGACACATTACGCTTCAGAGCGTAATGCAACGTGGCGCTACGAGCTTCAAACACAAACACACCAGGTCAACAGCATCTTGTAGGTTCAAGACACGCGTCATCTAAACCACATTTTTCTCCTAACCCTAACCTTATAAATATTTTAGTCGACAAAGATCAAAGGCTTGGCAAAAATTTCTCGGGATAGGAAAATTTTCTCCGTGAGAGATTCTCTTTCGTTGGCAATTGTTGACAACTTTTGGAAAAGATTGATGAGAGAGCAAAAGAGGACCAGCAACTGTAAGAACATCGGAGGTGATTGGCAAGAAATCTTTGGTCATAAATAGCTGATTAACAGATACTCTGCTTCGGGTCTGATTTCCTTGTGCCCAGATTGGCTAGAACAAGGTAGATCGACCTTTTCTTGTTTTATCTTTAAATAGATTTCTTGTTGTTGGCACATGCTTTGTCTAAACCGAAGTCCACCTTTAGTCTTTATATTCAAAATATTTTATTCATAAGTTAAATCCCAGATCTTGGGATTACACGTTCTCTAAATCCGATCTTCTGTGTCCTATCTTTACAGATTTTGCAATCGCTTTAAATTGATTACATTGTTTTCAATTACCTTCGGGATTAACGATATTATATCTTCTCATAAAAATTGCCATTTTTCCATCCAATTATCACAAAAATTTTACTGATTAAGTAAGTCCCTGTTTGATCGACAAGACTGTTCAAGGCACCTCGGATTCGTCTTCTCCAGCACTGCCCTTGTACAGATCCGGAGTTGGAACTATGTACACAATCTTCCGCTCGGTATTTCCAATGACCGATGTTTTCCATCATTACAATTACCATTCTCTCTATAATAGATGGTTCAAGAAGCTAGGGTACATATGCAAGGAGGCCTATACCTCATCAATGATTATCATCTTTTGGACCACTAGTGCAAGGGGAATTTTTAGAGACTTTCACTAAAAGACACTTAAGAAATAAGTCTTTCCACTCCAGCATCCATAGTAGAAAATAAGAAACAAAGAGATATATTCATTTGAACATGGTAAATAATCTAAGGTAATAGTATGAGCTTACTTTTGTTAAGTTACTTTTTGGATATTTTTCCTTAAAATGACTTCCCTTGTGAAGGACTTCTAAAATTGACATGGTTAGATACATTTGTTTTATGGGCATCTTGATGGAGAACTATTTTGGCCCTTTATATTTTTAGCCTTATGAGCTATGCTTCTTTAACCATATTTGTGAATTTTAGATCTGAAGGTCTTCATAGCCTCTCTCTCTTCTTGGAAATGGCATTTCCTTATGTTATCTTTTTTATGATGTTCAAAAAGGAGAAGAAAGTTTAAGATGATTTAATATATTCAAGATATTGGTATATATGTTGATATATTATAATCTTGACCTGTAAAATGGCTTTGTTACTAATGGCTTATTGTATTACAGATAGATGATTTTAGTACTTGAAGTGTAGCCTTTGGTTACTCATGGAAATATCTTTGACAATAATTAAAAGGCTTCGTGCTTTATTAATTATCTAACTTTAACTT
Organism: Gnetum montanum; assembly: GCA_015680685.1. Lineage (NCBI taxonomy): Eukaryota > Viridiplantae > Streptophyta > Gnetopsida > Gnetales > Gnetaceae > Gnetum > Gnetum montanum. The sequence goes on from MNCI01010939.1 coordinate 78,628, forward strand.
GATGTATGGATATATAAGGGGAAGCTTTCAATAGTAAGCTATATATTTATATAAATTTTTGTGCCTTCATTGTTCTATCCTATTATGTAGATTTTATGATGAATAGTCTATTTTCTGTTTCATAGAATTATCTTTTAATATATTTCTACACATGTTTGTGCCTTTAATTAGTTATCGTATAATGGCATGTTATGGTATTATGCTAACCTATTTTTTTAAGTTTTGGACATAACCAAAAAATGGAAAATTGTTGAACTTTTGGTATGTCAAAACCTTAGAGAAAATGGAGATTGTGAAAGTATGTTTGTATTCTTGTAGGATCGAGAAAGAACATGTTAAGATAGAAATTCAAAAGGAGAGGTAAGCTAAAATAGGAGCTACATTGAGATGTTAAAATAAGAGTTGGGATGATGAGATGAGAACTATGAGGCATACAAAGTCTACGAGCCAAATGAAGATGTTTTGGGAACTACCACGATGTTGAAATGTCAGAGCCATAATCCAAAAATCAAATTGGTCTTGCAAAGTAGACATCTCTAATTAGCAGCAGACATCTATCTCCTAAGATAGATGTCTAAGTATATATGTCTACATTTTCAAGTAAACGTCTCTCTTGAAATAAGGTTGATTATAGATAGATATTTCAACTTGGAATTAGACATCCAAGCTAGTCATTGCGTGAATTTCAAGGATTTTTTGAAAGCTCAAAGGGTATAAGACAAAGTGAAATTCTTGGGAAATGTGAAAGAACTATTCATTAAGTATCAAGCATTGTAAGCCTTAAGTGAATTGACTTTGTTCTTCATTATTTGAATCATTTGTATTGTGTTGAATGTTTTGAGAGCCTTCATTACAAGAAATTTGTAAATTAAGTTACACTCTCTTCTTAATAATTTTCTTTCTTTCCTTGTAGCCCTATAGGGTTGATGTACTTCTTGCATAAAGACATCTTCGTTGAGCTTGTCGAGATGTTGAGGCGTTGAGTGATTTTGTAGTGACAAAACACTTCAACGTGGAGCTCACGTTTTGTAAAGGTTGTGGGATCCTGGAAATCACATTTTGAGCTTGTTGGAAACTTGTGAGGTTGAGTGTATTCACAACACCAAAACACTCCAAAGCAAAGCTCAAAGTCTGTAAAGGTTGTGGTGCCTTCTAAACCACATTTTGCTAAGGAAAAAAATCTAGAGTTGTGCAAGGATTCAAACTTCCAAGTGTGGAAGTACCCAAGTTGGGAAACCACATAAGAATTGCATGGTTTTGGTGATCATATTTGTTTTAATTATGAAATTTATTCAACCTCTCCACCCTCTCCACC
>MNCI01010939.1:80186-110124 GCA_015680685.1 Gnetum montanum
TTGATAAGACTTCTATTATTTGATGTGATGATGGATTGATTTTCAGAAGCATGGCCATGGGCCACTACATCATATAATGAGCTATGATATTGCATCAATGATATCGTAGTATCCTATAAAAAGTGTGTCATCATATAGTTTTAACATGTACAAAGAAGATTAGAGAATGAGCCTATAAAGAAAGACTACTACATCAATGTTCTAGGAAAGCAACCAAAACAAAAAACCAAAGAACATATGAAAAAAATCAAAAATCATTTGAAAAAACTATGAATGAAAAAATATCTAGCTTTCATAGAGATGAATGGAGAAAAAGAACTCATGTACTCTAGCGCATTTTGTTTATACAAGGCTAGGATGATGATGATGATGATGATCTATAATCTCATCTTTCCTTTTATTCATAGAATCTGTATCATGATATTTCCTTTTACCTTTTCCCTACTCTAATACCATGTTAAATTTCTACTTCTTTTATTGATGCAAAAATTTTTATTGATTCTAAAAATGTAAATCTTCAAGCTTATAAAAAAAGGTTATGACACCTTATTCTAGTGATGCTAATGTAACTAAGATGTCTGATTTTATTCTTCTTGATTATGTATAAAAGTTATTTGTTACTAATTTTTCATCACAATATCTATTCATTCAAGTTTTGAGTTACCTACCATGTAATCAAAATTTTCTTTCATAGTTAAATGACATGATGAAAAAACATAATATGCAAGTATACCATGATAGGTATTTTTCTCATTTTTTCTACTTGTTGAGTTAAGAAATGCTTTGATGATGTAACATCCTCTAGATATAGGATATTTTATACATAAGCATACAATGTTGATGCACAATACCTTAGTACCTAAATATCTATAAATTGAAGCAACCTACTATATAACAGATACTATCAATTATATTTCAATTGTAGCTTTAAAAGACATACCACTTATTTGTAAATGGTTCAATAAAGAAAGTGTTGATATTACATCCTCAATTGTTTAGTAAAGAATGGTATACACATGATCCCTCAACAAACCATAATAATTTTTATGAGTGGTGAGTACACCTACGCTCAACCATACGAATCACTAAGTGTTCATACACGAGTTAGTCAAATTTCATGGATTCTATGTCTTCTAGTACACTAGCCTCTAGGAAGTTCACTTTTCCTAATAGTCATTCGTTGTCTTTCCAATTACACTTGTGATACACAAAAGTATTATTAAGTGTAATTGAGGTGTATAGTTTTTATTATTTTTATATTTTATGTTTTGGGTGTTTAAAATAAAGAATGAAAGAAATGAAGTAATTCAATTGTTAACTCAATCTAACTAACTAACCAAGGTCTAACTATTCCTAACATAAGCATCTAGTCCCACTTTTTGTACACATCTTGAACATGCATAACGCTACTAGGTTACCAAACATTAAGCATTACTAGGATTACCAAGTGTCATGTGCATACTTGAAGTGGTTGTAATTATGTGCTTAATTAATCACTATTTCATCTAGCTTAATTTAGTCTAATTAATTATTTAATTACTTAAATCATTAAAAGAAATTTCAAAAAACATTAAATGCATAAATAAATAATTAATCTATTTTAAATTGTTGCATAGTTTATCAAAAAGCTCATCTTTATTGCTACACACATTGTTGTGGTCAAGTACAATAGTGCTCAAACAAAGATCCATACACTCCTGACTCCTACTGCAAGCACTTGAAAAATATTCTAACTTCCAAATGACAAAATTCTAAGATCTCTACAACAACTATGATAAGACATGCTATAAAGATGGTGGGTGGGCATGTATTTATAGGTGAAAATAGACACTATGTTAATGGGGCCATGTCAACACATAAAATCATGCATCAACGAGGCCTAGTGAATAAGGCCTAGTCAACGAGGCCTAGTCAATGCAACTAATCTATGATACATCATACCCCCACAACTGAATGAAAACTCATCCTTGAGTTCTTGACAAATTTTGGAAGATATGGAATTATTGACTGGTGACAAACACACAACAAACATAAACAAACACAAACAAACACTAAGTATCCAAGTGTAAATATATACAATCATTACAAAATTATTTTGGTGTTTAGGACTATAAAATTGAACACTAATAAAAAATTAACAAATACCATTCCTTTAATGGTGTGAAGATGATGGAGAAGATTAAATATTCCAAGAGGTAAAGGCTCTTGAGGTTTTGAAGGATATCCTCCTGCTTTAGGCACACATGGTGTTTGATGCTATTATGGTTGTCCTGCTATGGCTACAACTTCCAATAGAAGATGGAAAGTACCCAACAATGCTTTCATCTTCTCCTCCTTACTCCTAGGATCATGCATGGTCTACGCAGCTTCACCAATGTGGGCTAGAATGGGTACATCCCTAGGACAAGATATTTTTGTGAAAAACTCCTTGACATTAATGAACTAGGTAGAAAATTATTTGCATTCAATGTCGAACATCCTAATTGCATTCTATAGCTCCTAATAATCATTTAGTCTTTTAGCTAGGTTCTCAATAGTTGATCTTTGATCAGTGAATCTCACCCTAAAAACTTCAATTTCAGTGTTTACAGTCTTAAGCTTTTGCTAGGTTTCCTAGTGGTGCTTAAACTCTACCGTGTATAGCAAGTACAAGCTAGCCACTTGCTTCTCCAACTCTTACCATGTTTGTTTGGTAGTCATCATTACTAGGATTGCATATCAAATATTGGCAAGCTCCATATATTTAGTAATCTTTTCAATTTGCAAATCCTTCATGTAGATCTCTACTTTTTTTTTGTCACATCTCTTTTCCTTGTTGGAGTTACTGAAGAGTCTCATTGACTTTTGCCTTAGCCATTTCGATATTTTTTTCATTAACTTCCTTCTATAGGCTAACTTGATCTATATATTCAGTAATCTTTTCAATTTGCAAATCCTTCATGTAAATCCTATCATTGGTTTTTTACTTGAGCCATTTCGAGTTACCCTTTCATAATGATGCATTTACCATTTGCTTCAAGCTACTTTAACTAGGTTACAATGATGTTATCTAGAAATCAAAGATATTTAGAATTGGTTGCCCAATTCCCACTAGTTGGTCCAGCAATTCCTCATGCTAGGTTGTACTCAATTGACTGCTAAGAGTCCCTACGGATGTCTACACATATTTGAGTGTAGAAACATCTTATACAGACACCACAAGTGCATTTAGTACTTCAATGATCTGATCAATAACCACTTCTACTTTTATTTCTTGACATTGGTGCTACATCACTAAGAAAGTTGCCTTGTCACCCCCTCCAAGTGCATCAAAAAGGTAGCAACATTCCTAGAGATTTTTGGGAATCACTATTGTTATGAGAAAGATAATGTTACCTTTCAAGTACTAAGATTCAACCTTGCAGGTAGCTGTGCTCTTTGGGTTGAGAATATTGGCCCAACTCCCCCATCTAACTGAGTGTTCAAGCCACTTTGTTGAAGTGAATCATTGTAGGATGGTACATAGATAGATCCCCACCACTTGTTCTTGCCCATTGCTCCTACTCATGCAAGAGCTACTCTCAAATTTCCCACAAGCATTTAATGGTTACATTGGCCTCTCGTGTTGTTTCTTGAGTGGATGGTGGAGGTGGTAGTTGTTTCTCCTCTTCTTTGGACATGGCAAGAATCTTGTCTTTTATCATCTTATACTAGGAGGAAACGAGAGTATGCCTGATTATTTCATTTGCATAGTAGACTATCCTCGTTCTCTTACATAGTTTTCTAATAAGGCATGGAAATGATAGGGCTTTCCTGCCACATTCATTTTTCTTGAAACTTTTTCCATCTCTAGATATATCAACTATGGAATGTTAGAAGAAAATCTTTTGCTTACAACGGCACATGCTTGGGCAGAGAAAGCAATCGGCTCACTAGGCCTCACCTTCAAATTGAAGTGATAAGCCACTATCTTGAAATATATGTGCTTTTTCAATGTGAGTATGCTAAACTCCTTATAGTGAACCCTATAACACCATTGGGTTCACTTCCTTTTTTGCCTCCAGGTTTGCATGCATGGAGATCTTTGCCAAATGAGTTCCAAAATCAGGTAGACCAAGAGCTTGTGTAATATCTTCTATTGAGTAGGACACATGAATATCCTTGATTCTCACAGTGGCTCCGACCTTTCTATTATTCCAAAAGAGATATGTCTTCCTCATGTACCAATCCCCACTAGAAGTGATGATTGGCCACATGGGAAAGTTTTGCAATTGCATTTTGACTTATAGTGAAGCATTTTCCAAGAATGGTCCAAAGTTCAATTCTTGAAGAACTAAGCGTTGGACATCACAAGGCTTAATCATGTTAAGTTAGGCTTGTGTCAATGTAACCTCAAGTCTTGGTATGGGCTTTGGTGACTCTCCTCTTTGGGATTGTTTAGTTGCAACATCTTCTTCAAGAATCAATCAAACAAATTCCACTTTGGGCTCCTCCCAAAGAGCTCCCATTGCATGAGTTTCTATTGCCTAATCCTGAGCTTGTTCTTGTTGTTCCCTTCTATCTCTAGATCATTTGTTCTTTGGTTTTGATGGTCCTCCTTCCTATGGTCATTTTGGTCTTAGTGCCATCTATGATCACAACATGACCAAATGTTAGCATTTAATATGTAACTTGAAACAATTTGGATACCTTATCTCTTAGGATAGTTACACTTGGCTAAGTTGGGATCATCACCTGGTTAATTATTTTAATATTATTTATTTTTATTTTAATATTAATAAATAATTTTAAGTTTACTAGAGTTTGTTGGAAGGGTTAAATTCTTAGAAATTAATGGTTTAATGTTGTTCTATTCATTTGTCATTTAGGGGATTTAAAAAAACTTTTAAAAAAATTTCATCAGAAACCTTAAGGTTTGTGGCCCCCACAACTAAGAGCTTACTTCAGTAGCTACAGGATTGAAGAATGGAATAATTTGGACAAACGGTGTGATAGGTATGGACTTTGGGAGGCTTTGGGCTCTAAAAAATTACAAAAACTCCCCTCTCATTTTGAAGTAAGTGACAAAAAATTTCAAAGTGTTGGAAATATTTATAGGATTTTTGTGCTACGTCGATTGGGCCTAGTTGATGGCTATTGACCATCATTGACTTTGTCAAAAATAATAATAAAAAAAGAATTTTTGAAAACAATTTGGATAAAATGGAAGCCCAAAAATCCAAGAATATGATGAAAATATTAGCAGAGGGTTTTGAAATTTAGAAATAAAGAAATGATTACAGAATGATATTTCATGAAGAAGAATGCCTTAAGGAGCACACAGTTAGATGCATGGTGAAGCACACAAAAGATTTGATTACAACAACATCTAAGGGTAAGGGACTTAACTAATCAAACCATGAGATATGCAAGTAGTCCTTCCCATAGCGGCACATGCCCTTTTTACCCTTACATAACCTCAAATAAGGAGTTTGTGGGCTCCATAGTTGATTAATGATTATGAAGAGTTAAGGATCAAACTTGGAGAATCTATTTAGAAAGTTCAACACATCCAACTAAGATATTGGGTGAAAACATGGACAATAAATAGTGAGGTGAGTTATGGAAGCATTGATGGATGGTAGAGAGTGTGGGAATGGATGTCCCAATTATGCTCACATGAACTCCCTTGTAAGAATCATGGTTAAATGACCCAATAAAGTTCAACCTTAGTCAAAACCAAAACCAACCACTTTCAATGACTTCACATCACCACTCTAGGACTGGTCCACCCCGTTGAGATACAAGAATGCTCCCATGGACAATCACCATTCCTTATAAAAGAGAAGAAAGAAGTGAGAAAAGACCTTAGTTAGAGGGGACCTTCAGGCATGGATAACATGTCTTTCTACTTCATAATCAATGCTTGTAGCTTGTTTATTTTTTGTAAAGGGTGTGCTTTGAATTCCCATAATCATTTTTCATTTTTTTCTCTATTTTATTATTTGTTCTTTTATTATTGTTGTTTTTTTTTTTTCAATTTTTGGATGGAAGCCACATCATGCAAAGACTTATTCAACTTCCTATTATTGGTCTACATGAAATGGTAAGAAATCCATGAAAACACATATGCACTCAAGTAAGTAGAGAGGTACAAAGAGCTTTGAATACCCTTGAATTCACATCCTTTTCAAACTTTTGAATCCTTTCCAAGCTTGGAAACTACCAAGGTCACAAGTTTGTTAAGGTTTTATTAATGAAAAAGGGGCCACATATTTTCAAAACAAGAAAAATCATAGAGCTTGTGGATGGGTGGATGACATGGACTCATTACCTATTTCATGAAAAATAAACTAGTCTTATTTATTAGTCATCAAAATTCAAAAATAGAAACTAGACACTAGCAATCAAAAACATTAAGTACAAACCACCATTAGCAATAGAGTAATTTTATTAGAAAATAAAAAAATTCATACCAAAATAAGAAAAAATATAAAATAAATTGTAAAATATTCAAGAAAGATAAAATGTACTAGCCATGTTGTAAAACAAAAATTTGAAAAATTAATAAAATAAGAAAAAAAAGGTGTAAGATAAAAAATATGAAACAAAAAATTGTAAAAATAACAAAGTGTTAAACAAAAACATAAAAAGAAAAAGCATGAAAAAATAAAAAGCCACATAAATGATTAGCATGGATGGCCATCTCCTTCATGACTGAGTTGAAAGGAGGACATTTGAAAGATTAAGTGAGGTCATCTATCTATTGAGGCATTGCTTCCACTAGCTCGCTTGTGTTCATGGAAAGGTTTGACTTGTTGCATGTTGACTAGTTACCTTTTTTTTGGGCTCTTAGGTTTGTAAATGAACATGGCCCTAGAAGAAAGAGTTTCATGAATGATGTAAGGCCCTTTCCAAAACATTTAAAACTTAGTTCGTTGAGGTATGTGTGGGGTTCTAGTAGAGAACCTTATCTCCAAGTTAAAATTTGACTTTTCTTATTCTTAGGTCATGTCATTGCTTGTTGAATGCCTTGTGTAGTTCATTCAAAGATAGGACCACTAATTGATTTTTATCTAGCATGTTAAGTTTGATCAATCATTATTTTTATGCTAGACTTAGGTCAAGATCTAGGTCACATGTTGTTGAAAGTGTGTAGAGCTTAGATTGAATAAGAAGTATTGCTAGTTTCCCGTACACCAGCTCATAGCAAGAGCAACCTATAGCAAGTTTCCATGTTGAGTGATAGGCCTAGAGGACATCATTGATTTTTGTACTCTAGTCTCTCCTATATTTACTAATAGTTCTCATTAAGATCTTTGTAATCTCCCTATTAATAACATCTGCTTAACGATTGGCTTGGGGTTGATAGGGTATTGTTAATTTATGTTCAACCCCCAAGCGTTGCATGAGCTTGTGAGAAGTAATGCTTGTGAAATGAGTTCCATTGTTAGAAATTAGTGCACATGAAATCCCAAACATATTTACAACATTTTTTTGTACAAATTTCACAATAGTAGATGATGTATAGTTGATGATGACTATTGATTTTGCCCATTTTGTGCATTAATCAATGATGATGATTATGTATGCACTTTCATTTGACATGGGCATGATGGGATACATGAAGTTGATGGCCCATATGTCAAATGGTTCTAGTGGTTGGATCCACTGTTAAGGCCCTTCCATTTGAGTAGTCATCCCACGATCTCATTGATAGTGTTCACAAGAGTAAACAAATTACTGGGCATCCCTAAAGATGGTTGGTCAATAATATCATACCATTAAGATCTTAATGGTTGTGTGTCTTCTAGAATAGTGGTCCCCACAAAGACCCTCATGAGTAACCTATAGAATGCATAGTTTATCAACATCAAGTACACACTAATGAACTAGGCCTTTGGTGCACACATTTTAAAGGTGTTTATTAATTTCTATGAAGCATTTGTCCTAATGAAGAAACTATTTTTTCTTCCTATAGTCTAGATCTTGTGGCATCTCTTGAGTGAGAATATAAGTGAGGATTTCATCATACCATTTTAGTTCCATGGGCACTTTTTCACTTAGTGCACCAGTAAAGAGGAGTTCATCAGGATATTAGTAAGAAATAAAGCTCTCCTCTTTGTTATTCCTTCATACCGAGATAACTTATTAGTAACCATATTCTCAGTCCCCTTTCAATCTACCATTGTAAGATCAAACTCCTACAAGATTGCCAACCACCATATGATATAGGGACTCATCATTGGCTTATTCATCAAGAAGTGAATTACATTATGGTCAATGTGTACAAACACTTTGTATCCAAGTACATAGTGCCTAAACTTTTCTAGAACATACACCACCATCATTAGTTCTTTCTTCATTATGGTATAATTCCAATGTGCACCCACAATGCTTTAACTTATGCAATGGATGTAATATGGATGTTTCTTTTTGTTCAACTGTGTAAGCATAGCTTTCAAGACATAATTTGATGCATCAATCATGATATGAAATAGTTTAGACTAGTTAGGTGCTCATAAAATTGGATTTTATATAAGCTTCTGCTTGAGGCTCTAGAATGCATTTTCACATTCCTTAGTCTAGATGAATGAGGATATTTTCTTTGTAATCTTGACAAATAGTTTTTCAATCTTAGAGAAATTCTCTATAAATTTTTGGTAGTAGCCAGTGTGTCCAAGGAATGATCAAACATCTTTAAGGGCTTTTGGTTGGTAAGTTATTCCTTGGATGACCCTTATCTTTTTAGGGTCCACCTTTATCCTTGTCTAAGAAATTCTATGCCCCAATATAATGCCATCCTAGATCATTAGATAGCTCTTCTAACAGTTAAGCCAAAGATTCATCTCCACACACATTTTAAGCACTTGCTCAAGGTGGTATGATGCTTGCTCAAATGTGACACCATAGGTGGAGAATTCATCCATGAAGACTTCCACCCTACAACCAATTTTTTGCTGAAAAATGCTCAAGATCAAGCGTTGGAATGTTGCAAGAGCATTGCATAGACCAAAAGGCATCTTTTGATATGAAAACATTCCCAGGGACTTGTGAAATTTATTTTGGCCTAATCCTCTACCACAATATGGATTTGGTTATAGCCACTATAACCATCAAGGAAACTATAATAGCAATTCCTAGAAATAGTATCCAACACTTGATTCATAAATGATAATGGAAAGTGATCTTTTAATATTTTCATATTCAATAGCCAGAAGTTAATGTAGACCCATCATTTGTCACCTTTCTTTGGCACAATAACAAGTGGACTAACCCACTCACTATATTCAATGGGGTAGATAAACCCTGCCTTGAGGAGTTGTTTGATTTTCTCTTTGATAGTCTACTACAATTTTGGATTTAATCATCACTACGGTTGCCTCTTTAGCTTCATGGATGGATTAGTGTAGATACAATGCTAGCATATCCTAAGATCAATCCTTGTAAGTTTACAATATGACTAGGCAAAGGTTGTTGACCATTTGTTGACCATCTTTAACAGTATATGTTTCTGTTCAAGGGCAAGATTGGCATTGATGATTATCGGCTTGCCATTTTTCAAAAATGCATACTACATGTTGGTAGGTAGATTTTTCAACTCTAAGGGTTCTTGTTTAAAATTTTCAAAGATTTCCAACTCTTTCCAATTGCTATAATCATTTGCATCATCGGAGAGTTAGTGATGAACTTACTCTAGTTCATCCATGCTTTTAATATAGACACATGTCAAACTCTTAGTAGGTTTCACGTAAAGTGTGATGCTTCCAAGATTAGCTATTAGCCACTGCGTGCCCTCTTATTTTGTGGTTGCTATGTATAAGCACCTTTGAATATCTGCCTCATTTGCACACTACCTACATGTAGAAATGGATGTTCTTTTCATGCATTAGAGTTTCTGCACGCAATTGCACCCTATATAACTATACATGATACATGGAACTCACTTCTTCTTGATCTCTTCAAATGCATTTTTCTTAAAAATTTACAAGGAAAGATCTCTAATGCTCATTTTTGCATCAATAGTTCTTAACCAAATACTTCCCTTAATGATTGGAAAGTCCCCCTTACAATTGTCAACTTTGATTACCAAGACATCAGCAAGAATAGATCACCCACATATAGTGGTTACAATATCTTCTACCAGTCCCAATGAAATAGTGATGAACTGGTCTACAAATTCTAAACAGATGTTGCTCTTCTTGAGAGGAGGTAGGTTCTAGGCATTGCACATTTTGTGAGAAATCAAATTAACTCTAGGACCTGAGTCAAGAAGAGCTTTGCATGGCTCATTCTCATCAATTTGCAAATAGATGAGAGGAATTCTAGGATTAGCTCTTTTCCTAAAAAGGTTGCTAGCCTTGATCTAATCCAATATATCATTGGTTAACATAACTGTGTGGATCTTAGGAGGTGTTTGGCTTAAAGGGCTCTTGATAGAAATGGATGCAAAGGATGAAGGAGATATAAGATGAATGGCCACATAAGTAGTTGAGGGTTTAGTAAGGCTATTGATTTGAAAGATTTTTATTTTACAAAATATTGGTTACAAACCACTCAGTTCAGGAGCTAATTGTAATTTAATGGCCCTAGCAACTTACGTTGTTGTGGCTAGGCCAAAAGTTCATCCCACATGGATGAAGTAGATGGTAGTTGGGCTGAAGGTGGAGGATCATGTGCTGAAGGATAAGGAGGATGATAGAGATATGGATTTTTACCTCTAGTAGATGGAGAATGAGTTTTGTAATACTTTGAAGGGTAGTAGTGATTTTGAAAAGAAATGTAACTAGAAGAGTCACAAGGAGACACTGATTGTTGAACATAGTGCCCATACAAATCTAGCTTCCTATAAGGATACTACTACCTTATTGGTGGCATCCCCAATGACTATGGGTGTTGCCACTATTGGTATTGCTCATATTGCTATTGTGGAGCTCCACTTGGATAATAAGGTTATTGTTGCTAGTGGAACTACCTTAGATTACCTTCAAGATAAGGCAATCTTCTAGTTTCTTGTCTTCTTGTCAATCTAGGATTCAATGCATACATCCCAAACTCCTGCAAGTGTGACATGAAAATGAAACATCCTTTAGGATGTTCATATTGGCAGATGTCACACCCACCATCATCATTTCATTCTAACTTCACAACCTCTTCTACTACCATAGCCTTGCCCTTACCCCTTTAGTAGGCATGTTCAGTTTCTTTCTGCCTCCTATGGTCATGATCACTACTCTACTCTCTTAATTCTCCTATGATTTTTAGAGTAGTTTGGAAATTTTGTTTTCAAATAGTTCTATAATTTATCATCCTTGGCTAATATATTAAAAACATATTTTTGTATTGGCAATATTTTTCATTGCACCATCTCATCAAGTGATGACACTTCCTCGCTATCACAAAATTAGACCTTCCTTTTTCTAATGGAAGGATCCCTATTATATTTCTTAATAATTTCTTGGTTTCTTAGCTCTCCTTATTTTTTTTCTACCTACTTTATTAACCTTTGGATCTAATGGGCTCTAAGTTCTAATAGTCTTCCTTGGGCATAAACCCCAAGAGTTCTTCTTGTTTTTACGCTGAGTCCATCTATGATGTGGTGAAGTTGTTTCCACTAAAAATAACCATGGCTAGGACATCGATGTATCAAAAAATGGTATCTACCCATGGTGTTTTCCAAGGATTCATGTGTTCTTTTCTTCCATACTTGGATCTACCTTCTCAGATTAGACACTTGGAAGTATGTCTGGTATTTATCATTGAATAGCTTCAGCATTGTACTCCACTTGTAGATGGATTCTGGTTCCAAGGACCGATATCAACTTTCTGCTTCCTTAATGAGTCTCTTGGGAAATAGCTTTAATTTCTACCAATCATTTTTAGTATTCTGTAAGGCATAAGCATCATGAATGGCTCAAATATGTGTTTTTGAATCCGAGTTATATCCTCCCTCAAATCTAGGGACATTGTTCATGTCAAGTTACTTGATCCGACTATCTTTCACATGTTTGGTTAGAAATTTTACTACCTCTACAATATTCAACATTATCCAAGTTTCTAGCAAAGGCTCATCTTCATCATTATTTCGATGATGCCTATGATGTCCTCTTCTACCTCTTCATTCACGGTAGGCCTGATGATCATTATTATCTCACTATTCACCTTCATTGTAGTTGTCCTTTCTATGGCATCTATCAAAACCAGAAGATGAAGAAGATGTAGATGAAGAGGATGAAGAGGGAGAAGGACTACCACCACCATGGTGTCTACCACCTCTTATACACTTTTCCTAGCCATGTTCATCAACTTTCTTGTCATTTTGATGCTTGCTTGAGCCCTTGCTTTGACTTCCAGTTTTTCTTGAACTTGGATTGTTAATAGTGGATTGTAGATTCAAGTTTAAGCCTCCATCACCAATATCAAGGGGTGGATAATCTTCATGTTAAGAACCCCTAGAGTGAGGTTAAGTAGGAATAAGGGATTAGTGAATTGTTTTTTCTTCAAAGCCTCATGATGCTTCTCCTAGTGTCGATCTCTACTATGTTATGTTTTAGTGGGATGGTAGTCTCGATAGTCATGGTCATGCACAATGTACTCTTTCTTGAAAATCTTGAATGCCTAACCTCCTAATATTTTTAAGCAACATCCTAAGCATAGATTGAATAGGAGGCATTACAATGTTACCCTCCATATCTTTCCAACACAGTTATTCATCTTGATGTAGGATGAAGGTGAAGTCAAGCACACACTCATTTGGATGAGTATATACCACCATGCATTCTTGAGGCACTTGTAGTTTAGTATCATAGTGCTTGTGAGAAGAAGACATTTTGTAATTAGAATAAGATATTAGTGTGCTTAAATAATTATATTTATTTTTAGAATGATTTTTGACCTTAGGTTTCATCTAATGATGTTAATGATTTTCACTATGCCTAGATAGCACACATTACAAACAAATAGAATCCCCAAAAATAGTACCAATGATGAGCGATGAGTATGCCTATGCTCAACCATATAAATCTCTAAGCATTCACACGTGATCTGGTTGAATTCCATGGATTCTATGTTTTCCAATACACTAGCCTCTAGGAAGTAAACTTAATCTAACAGTCATTCGATGTCTTTCGAATTAAACTTGTGATATGCAAAGATATGGTTAAGTGTAATCGAGGTGTATAATGTTTATTATTTTTATGTTTTATGTTTTGGCTACTTAAAATAAAGGATGAAAGGAATGAAGTAATTTAATTGCTACATTAATCTAACTAACCAAGGTCTAACTATTCCTAATATAAGCATTTGGTCCCACTTTCTGTATACATCCTAAACATGCATAATGTTGCTAGGCTACCAAACATTAAGCATTAGTAGGATTACCAAGTTTCATGTGCATGCTTCAAGTGGTTGTACTTATGTGCTTAATTATTCACTATTTAATCTAGCTTAATTTTTCCTAATTAATTATTTAATTACTTAAATCATTAAAGGAGATTACATAAAACATTAAATGCATAAATAAATAATTAATCTATTTCAAAGTGTTGCAAGGTTTATCAAAAAGCTCGTATTTATTGTCGCACACACACTACTATGCTTAGGTATAACAATTCTCAAATAAAGATTCATACACTCTTGACTTCTATTATAGGCACTTAGAAAAATATTCTAACTTCCAAATGACATAACTGCAAGATATTTATTACAACTATGACAAGACATGCTATAAACACGGTGGGTGAGCTTGTATTTATAGATGAAAATAGACACTATGTTAAGAAGGCCTAGTTGATGGGGCCCAGTTGATGTAGCCAATCTATGATTCATCAAAGTTGGACCCTAAGGCCACAATTTATTTGCTACTTAGGTTTTCTTTAATATATAAGGCCTCCTAAGTATGTGACATCAAAGAATAGAAAATATTCATTTCAAAATATTTGATATTTAATGATATTTTCTCAAAATAGACCATAACTATGATGGTTGAAGAAGGGAAGCTAATGATTCCTCTCACAGTAATATGAAAATAGTCATAAATTTAAGATTTCATGATAAAATATGCTAATAAATAAAATAACATGGTTCAAGATGTTCAACTCACTTAACATCCTAAAACTATGAGGTGCCAATATTTATGATTTTAAAATTCATTAAAAGATTTGATGTCAACAAAGTTAAAGCATATTAATGCGTTACCCATGAAGAGATTGAAAAGTGAAAAAGTGTTTACTATGCATGATCCTTTTGAGATGACTAACTCAAAAGAGATATTTGAAGCTAGTGAACGTATGAATTTGCAAGAATCACAACATAAAAACTAACAATGAAAGAAGATTTTGACATGTTGATTAAAAAGGAAACATAGGAACTTGTTAAGCCTACCAAATCAATTCAAATTCTACTATGCAAGTAGGTGCATAAAACAAAAAAATCCATTAAATAACACTATTGACAAGTATAAGGCATGGTTAATAGTCCAAAGCTATGTTCAACTTAAAGATATTTATTTTAAAAAAAAAAACCTTTGCACCAAACATGAAGTAAAGAACTATAAAAATATATTATTATTTGCTAGTGTTTATAGTTAAAATATTTTTCAACTAGGTGTTAAATCTAAATTATTAAATGAAAATCTATAAAAATAAATATTTTTGTACCAACCGGAAGGCTTTGTGGAAAGTTCTTGATTGGATTATTTTTGTAGACTAAATAAATCCTTATACAATTTAAAACAAGTTCCCTAAGAATGGTACATAAACTTTGATAAATACTTACATGAATACAAGTTTAGAGGAAGATGTTAGTCTATACATTTATGAAACTAAAGAATTATATAGTAGGCTCATGATACTAATTTTTTATGCATTGATGAGGGTGGGTACCTCATATGCCCAACCATATGAATTACAAGCATGTACATGTGATCAGTTCAAATTTGGTGGATAGAACTAGTGTGGCATCTAGATCATGAAATGTTAATTCTAGGTCATTCTTTTCTCACTTAGAGTAGTAATAGCTTTGTCACATATGGTTTAGTCTAGAGTGAGGCATATGATTATGATGTTGTTGGGGCCTTGAACTAATTTAGTCAATAATATAGAGATTAATTGTTTAATCTAATTAATAATATAATTAAATCCTAAAATATCTTAAGGTTGATGAGTGTCCATTCCCAACTTGTTGTATACGTCCTAAACTCACGTACTCCGTACAGGGATTACCAAGTGTTATGCTACTAGCTAAACCAAGTAATAATGCTGCTATGATTACCAAGTGAATACATGTTTAATCATTCTGTCGATTGATTAATGTGCATGGAAATGTAAATATTAACTAAACATATAGAAAGTAAATTGCATTGAATGTAAATCTATTTTAAGTCAAAGTTTTGGAATGAATATGAATCAATCTCAATTGTATTGTTGTTCATGGAATGTGTCCAGGTATAATGCCACTCAAATAAGATGTTGTACAACTAACTCAAATCCATACTACGAGCACTTACTAACTACTTGCTAAGATTACAAAACAAAATTATATGAGTTCAACTATACTATTGACCAAGTGGTAGTAAATACACGATGGGTGCTCACATATTTATAGGCAAATATAGGCATTGTGCCCTATCATTAATGCATTTGGTTGCATCAATACAGCTAAGTTATAGTAGATGTGATATAGCATCTACAATATAGCAAATGCGATATAGCATCTATGATGTAGCAGCCAATTGAGACGTGGCTAGTTGAAGAATAAATTTGAAAAGTCAAATTTTAGTATGCTCAACTGCTTGAAATTTTAAATTGATCAATTATCTAATCTTCCAACATGTTTCTTATTAATTTATTAAAATTAAACATAATGAAAAAGTTTTCAAAGTTTTTAAATACAAATTTCAAAATTTGAATGGAGAGAGAAAATTAGGATGACCATAAAAAAAGTCCATGATGCATGAATCATGATGGCCAAAGATGTAAATGACCTAATGACCTTTTATCATCAATGAAAATTGGTTAGCCTCGATCAACGTTGGTGGTGTCCCTTATTATGCATAGTTACCAAGGAAGCTACTGCATTGTGGACAACGAACAAACAACCTTCCATGAAGGATGATGTGTGCAAGGCAACGATGAAGCGTCTCATGTGCATTGTGCACACAAGTCTACAAGAAAGAAAGGCACACATGCATACATCATTCCCTAGCCTTTACAATGTGTATGCATGACTTTTCATATTCCATAGCGTAGGGCCCACAAGTAGGCAAGAATGAATCACAAGGATAAGGCATAAACGCAGAGCAAAGCACTTGCCTTGCAGCGGAGCATATAGTGGCAGTTGATAAATTATATTTTTGTTTAATAGTGATTGCTGATGAACCAATTGATCCACATCAATTTTCATTTCCTTGAGCCTCTCCCCAATGTGTAGTGAGATTGCATCGTAGACCTCTAGGTCTGAGCTGTCTCCCTGCTTACTTGCTATAAGATCATCAATTTTGATTGGATCACCTACAAGAACAATAACCTTATTGCTTACATGGAAAACCTTGCTTTCAATAAGCAGTACTTCTTGCATCCCAACATGCACAAAAGGAACCACCAATGGTTCTCTTTCAGGGTCAAGAATGGGTCCTCCAACACCCCTTTTAGCAGTTTCTATGGTTTTCCCACCATCCCGGGAATGAGTACCTTCCAGAAATATGTGAACCTGGTCTCCTTGGTTTAGCTTTGATAAACTCCATCTCCACGGGAAAGAGGCAGAACTTTCATGCAACGAAAGAATGCAGATACGATGGGATTTGTGAAACATCGTAACAAGTGGTTGTCCTGGAGGCCTATCCTTAATTGCTTCCTAAAGCTTCTGTGCACCATAAACCTCAGTGTAGGTCAGGCCATGCATAAAACCATGTGATACAGTTCCTAGAGAGGAACAATAATGGCTTGAAGCATCTTAATCACTGAAGAATCTTCCATCTTAATATGCCTTTGAAGTGCCTTGGATCTCGATAGCTTTGGACAGCAACATGACAGTTTTCGTTGCTATCCATTGACAGCTTACGTTGCTATCCTTGGCAAGCAACATGTAGAAACGATTGTCATCGATTGCAACATATGGTGACAACTCATTGCAATCCATCCGTTGAAATCTATTCATTGTTATCTTGTAATGGTCTCATATTTTTCTAATAAATGGTAACTGATTCCGAGGCCTTTTGGGTTCTTGATGGGAGAACAAGGCACGGGGAATCAATGGCAGTGTAGCAGTTCAGGTCCCTTTGACAGTCGCTTACAGTTTGCATACACCATCACCGCAGAGCGCCTGTGTGAAAGAAGATCCGAAACATTCAGGCATCAATGGCTGAAGGTCAGTTCGATCTATTTTTCAAAATTGATTTGTGCATTTTTGTTTTCATGCACATTTGTAGATTAAGAGATCTATTTTTACATGCTTCCGCTTGTGCAATCCAGGTTTTTGATGCACGTAAGATTTTTTACATTTGGTATCAGAGCGAGGTTGGATCTCTGCCTTGATGCTTAGTTTTGGTTTTCTGGGTTTTGCTGCATTGTTTCTATCTGCAAATTTCTGCGATTTTTGTCTATGCATTTCGGGGTTTCTACAATTTTTTTCTACATATTTTTATGATATTAGTAGATCTAGTGAGATCTAGAACCTCGATTTATGGTGCCCCTTTAGCCCAATTAGAATGAGTGCTTCAGCGTTTGGATCCTTGATTTTTCATGTTGGCCTTATGTTTTCTTCTGGCCATGGATCTGCTACCCTAAGAGAATGGTGCTATCTCGGGCAGTCTATCTGATTGAGGCAATGGGTGCTATAGGAAGAGTAAAGGATTGAATATTGCTATTGCTATTTCTGTAAGCGACTGTGAACCTTTGTATTTCTGCTACGATTTTGCTTGCCATAATTTTGAACATACCGATAAGTGATGCCTTGGTATTTTGAAATATCCTTTTAGATGAAAAAGGAATTTTACTGCAATTTTGGACATTTGAATTTAAACTGATGGCCTTTGAAATATTTAATTTGTTCACATGGGTGAGTAATTTTGGCATTTGGAATGGCAGTTTTTAGTACTACCATTTTTCGAAATAAGGATGCATTGATTGGTTTTGAAAAATATATATAGATATATATTACATTGTTGTTTTGAAAAATGGCAATTATGGACTCATGTTTTGGTGTTTTTCAAGCAAGAAATGATTGTAGGTTTTTTCATGCTTGCTTAGAATTTAATTGCATTTTGTCAATATTGATTTTGATGCATAATGTAATCGTATGTATAACAAGAAAGAAAATTTTTGCATCATTTACTCGTGATCCTTATAATTTGTATAGTCATAGAGTGGCCACAGCATCTTTGATTATACAAAATTATAAATTAAGAGTTTTGGATCACATAAGTAATTGTGATTAATCACATGTAATATAATAGACTTTATCCCACAGGAATTTCTATTATATTTAATCTGGTCAATGAGGATGAAATATTGAATTATTTTTCTTAATTTACCCACAAGGATTAAGAAAAGGCATATAATTCAATAGTTTCCTCATAAGGATATATGGATCTATTTGAATTAAAATTTAGCCCACAGGCAATTTTATGTCATTTGATTCATATCTTGCATGTTTTACATTGGTAAATGTGCCCTAAGGTATTTCATCACATATATAGTATTGTGATTAATCATCTGTCATATGATAGATTTTGTCCCACATGAATTTCCATTATATTTACAGTGATTAATCAGGGTGAAGTATTGAATTATTTTTCTTAATTTGCCCACAGGGATTAAGAAAAGGAATATAGTTTAATAGCTTCATCATAAGGATATATGAGTCTGTTTGAATTAAAATTTAGCCCACAGGCAATTTTATGTCATGTGATTCATATTTTTGCATGTTTACATTGGTACACATGTCCTACAGTTTATAGCCTAAAATTTAGTGACATAAGCATGTTTATTTTGCAGCTATGCAACCTGTAAATTACTCTGACTTTAAATGTGACATTCCTGAATTGATGGGTGATAATTACAAGGTGTGGAAGGAGAGAATTCTCCTTCATTTAGGATGGATGGACATTGATTATGCTATCCGTAAGGATGAACCACCTGCGGTTAATGCAACCAGCCATCCAGATGATATTGGTCTTTATGATAAATGGGAGCGATCTAATCGTCTCTGCGTAATGTTCATAAAAACCAAGATCTCGGCTGGTATACGTGGATCATTGGAACAGTATAACAATGTGCGCGCTTTGTTAAAAGCTATTGATGAACAATTTGAAACATCAGACAAAGCGTTGGCCAGCACCTTGATAATGAAGTTCTCATCCATGAAGCTCACTGGAATTGGTGGTGTGCGTGAGCACATCATGCACATGAGGGACATAGCGGCTCAACTAAAAACACTTGAGGTTGAGATGTCTGAATCTTTCCTTGTGCACTACATCCTAAACACGCTCCCACCGCAGTATGGACCCTTTAAGATTTCTTACAACACACATAAGGACAAATGGTCAATTAATGAATTGATGACCATGTGTGTGCAAGAAGAGGGTAGACTTGCCATGGAAGCGAAGGAAAGTGTGCATCTGGCCATGCAAGGAAAGAATACAAAACAAGTCAACACTAAAGGGAAGGGAAAAATCCCTCCACAAGCTGATATCAAGAAGGAATCTAGATGCTTTTTCTGTAAAAAGAAAGGGCACATAAAGAAAGATTGCCTTAAACATCAGAGATGGCTTGAAAAGAAAGGTACTCAATCCTCATTTGTTTGTTTTGAATCTAATATGGTTGATGTTAGTCATAACACATGGTGGATTGACTCCGGTTCTACAATCCATGTTACTAATTCCTTGCAGGGATTAGCAAACCTAAGGAAGCCAGTAGGAAGTGAGTCATGCATCTATTCGGGCAACAAGATGCGCTCACATGTGGAAGCGATTGGCACATGCAAATTAGTTTTAAGTAGTGGTTTTGTTTTGGATTTGGAAAGGACATTTTACATTCCTTGTTTTTCAAGGAATTTAATTTCTGTATCAAGGCTTGTATCATTGGGATTTTCCTTTAACTTTTCAGATACTATGTTCAGTGTATCTTATAGATCTGAAATAGTTGGAAATGGTACATTAACAGATGGTCTTTTTCAACTTAATTTACAAAACGACACTTCTTACACTTCTATGCATGTTCATGCTGGCATTAAGCGATGTGTTATGAATGAGGAATCCTCTATGTTATGGCATCGTAGATTAGGCCATATCTCCATTGAGAGAATCAAGCGCTTGGTAACTGATGGAGTACTTAGTACTCTTGATTTTACTGACTTTGACACTTGTGTAAACTGCATAAAGGGAAAGCAGACCAATGTGTCAAAGAAAGGTGCCAAGAGGAGTTCTGCCATATTAGAAATCATACATACGGATATTTGTAGTCCAGATATGGATGCATATGATCAACGGTATTTCATTACCTTTATTGATGACTACTCACGATACATGTATCTCTACTTGCTTCATCACAAAAATGAAGCTTTAGATGCCTTTAAGGTATTTAAGGCTGAAGTAGAGAAACAATGCGGTAAGCAAATAAAGATAGTGAGGTCTGATAGAGGTGGTGAATACTATGGTAGATACACTGATGATGGACAAGCACCTGGTCCCTTTGCTAAGTTTCTTCAAGAGCATGGGATTGTTGCCCAATACACTATGCCTGGTTCTCCGGACCAAAATGGTGTGGCAGAAAGAAGAAACCGAACATTATTGGACATGGTGCGGAGTATGCTTAGCAGCTCCAAGCTTCCTAAGTCTTTGTGGAATGAAGCCCTTAAGACGGCAGTGTATATATTAAACCGAGTTCCAACCAAGGCTGTCTCTAAGACACCATTTGAATTGTGGAAAGGTTGGAAACCGAGTTTGCGACATATACGCATTTGGGGATGCCCGTCTGAGGTAAGAGTCTATAATCCACAAGAGAAGAAGCTAGACCCTAGGACCATAAGTGGGTATTTCGTTGGATATGCCGAACGGTCTAAGGGATACAGATTTTATTGTCCATCACATACTACTAGGTTTGTGGAATCAAGGAATGCTAAATTTCTTGAGAATGACTTGATTAGTGGGAGTCATCATTCCTGGAACGAAATTCCAGCGACTGATCATGCGGATGCTCAACCCTCTACTTCAAGTACTCGATTGATTGTTGTACACAACACGCCTACAGTACAAATACGTGATGTACATCCACCAGTCGTTGAAGTTCCACAAACTGCTGGTCAAGACATAGTAGATCCAGCTGAACAACAGATACCAGTTCCTGTTGAACAGCCCGTTGATCATCTTGCCCCTCAGGAGCCTGATGAACCAACATTAAGACGATCTACTAGAATAAAGCGATCAGCGATTCCTAGTGACTATATAGTGTATCTACAGGAATCTGACTACAACATAGGAGCCGAAAATGATCCTGACACGTTTTCACAAGCCATGAGTTGTAAGGAATCCGACTTATGGTATGATGCCATGAAAGATGAGATGAACTCTATGTCCACTAATGGAGTCTGGGATCTTGTCAAGTTGCCCAATGGTGTTAAAGCCATAGGATCCAAATGGGTCTTCAAGACTAAAAGAGACTCCTTGGGCAACATTGAAAGATATAAGGCTAGACTTGTTGCCAAAGGGTTCACTCAGCAGGAGGGAATAGATTACATGGAGACCTTTTCTCCTGTATCTAAGAAGGACTCCCTTCGTGTGATCATGGCATTGGTAGCTCACTTTGATTTTGAACTACATCAAATGGATGTGAAAACAACATTCCTTAATGGTGATCTAGAGGAAGAGGTTTATATGAAACAACCTGAAGGATTCTCCTCTAATGATGGTGAGCAATTGGTATGCAAGCTTAAGAAGTCTATATATGGCTTGAAACAGGCCTCCCGTCAGTGGTATTTGAAATTCCATGATGTCATCACTTCATTTGGCTTTGAAGAAAACATCATGGATCAATGCATATACCAGAAGGTCAGTGGGAGTAAAATCTGTTTTCTTGTCCTCTATGTGGATGATATCCTTCTTGCAACCAATGATCATGGATTTTTATATGCGGTGAAACAATTTCTCTCTAAGAATTTTGACATGAAGGATATGGGTGAGGCATCTTATGTCCTTGGCATTAAGATCCATAGGGATAGATCTAGATATATTCTGGGTCTATCGCAGGAAACCTATATTAATAAAGTTCTAGAGAGGTTTCGGATGAAAGATTGTTCACCAAGTATTGCACCCATTGTAAAGGGTGACAGGTTCAATTTGAACCAGTGCCCTATGAATGATTTAGAGAAAAGTCACATGAGCAACATTCCATATGCTTCAGCTGTTGGAAGCCTTATGTATGCTCAGGTCTGCACACGACCTGACATTGCATTTGCTGTGGGGATGTTGGGCCGATATCAGAGTAATCCAGGTATCGACCACTGGAAGGCTGCAAAGAAAGTCATGAGGTACCTTCAAGGTACAAAGGATTACATGCTTATGTATCGACGAACTGACCATTTGGAGGTGATTGGCTACTCCGATTCAGACTTTGCTGGCTGCGTTGATTCCAGGAAATCAACATCAGGTTATGTTTTTATGCTAGCTGGAGGAGCCATCTCCTGGAGGAGTGGAAAGCAAACCTTGGTTGCTACTTCCACAATGGAGGCAGAGTTCGTTTCTTGTTTTGAGGCTACTTCACATGGTGTATGGTTAAAGAGTTTCATATCAGGGCTTAGAATTCTGGATTCAATATCTAGGCCATTACAGATATTTTGTGACAATTCAGCTGCTGTCTTTATGGCTAAGAATAATAAGAGTGGCAGTCGAAATAAACACGTCGACATAAAGTACTTAGCCATAAGGGATCGCATTAAAGAAAATAAAGTGGTCATAGATCATATCAGCACTGAATTAATGCTAGCTGATCCTTTGACCAAAGGAATGCCACCACGGTCATTCAAGGATCATGTCACTCGGATGGGACTTGGTTCCATGATGTAATATGTTGTACAACATTACAGTGTTAATGAAACTCTATTCAGTTGTGCGTTTTCTCATACAGTTGCGCATAAAGTCATTAGAGAACACACACATAAGGTCGGACCGCGAATAAACATTGGGTTTATTCATACAGTTAAAGTTACCATATAAAGGAATTAACTTTGAGAAATAATACATTGTAATACATGGAAGATACTACTCGCATTAAGAGGAACTATCGCCATGATTCATGTATTTGTTTCTTGAAAGTTGGATATTAGAATAAATATGGAGACCAAGTGGGAGATTGTAACAATGTGATAGCTTTGGACAGCAACATGACAGTTTCCGTTGCTATCCATTGATAGCTTACGTTGCTATCCTTGGCAAGCAACGTGTGGAAACGATTGTCATCGATTGCAACATATGGTGACAACTCGTTGCAATCCATCCGTTGAAATCTATTCATTGTTATCTTGTAATGGTCTCATATTTTTCTAATAAATGGTAACTGATTCCGAGGCCTTTTGGGTTCTTGATGGGAGAACAAGGCACGGAGAATCAATGGCAGTGTAGCAGTTCATACACCATCATCGCAGAGCGCCCGTGTGAAAGAAGATCCGGAACATTCAGGCATCAATGACATCAATGGCTGGAGGTCAATTCGATCTGTTTTTCAAAATTGATTTGTGCATTTTTGTTTTCATGCACATTTGTAGATTAAGAGATCTGTTTTTACATACTTCCGCTTGTGCAATCTGGGTTTTTTATGCACGTAAGATTTTTTACAGATGCCACTTGGCAACGTTTTAGAAAGCCTCCTCCATACGTGAATTCCAGAAGCAATGGCTGTTCATGGCAGCCAAGCTTTGATTCATTTTGCCAAAGGCAATGGCAATATGCCCTTTGATAGCCTCCTTCTCATTATGAAATATTTACGATATTATCATATAATGTTCTTGCCAATTATCTTGCTAAAGAACATTACCAAAAGCTATACAGACACATACCAGTTAATATAATAGACTGGCAGTCAAGAAAGTAGTTTGCTGTAACGATTGAACTGATGGAAGTTAAAAATGTTCATACACTGGTTTATGGGATGATTAAATTCCAGAGCTATAACAACAACAAGAACAACTAGTACTAGCGAATCCAAAACAGCCACTGTTGGGGGTCAATTGCAGTAACAGGCATGGCATACAAGCGATAGGCATCACCACAAACATCAAGCAAATAAGCGCTTGTCAAACCTGCATCTTCTCTCAATTAGCTATGATATCCAAAAGGTCTCCATATTTTTGTGTTGGGGTCTGTTCACAAGCTTTACAAAACTATTCAAAGGACTCGCAGCAATCGTTATTTTAGTGTTCACAGTTTCACATTTATTTCCATGGACATGGACAGTTCAATATTTAGCTCTTCTTCTAGCGAAGAAAATCCCATTTGTATGGAATCTTGTATCTGCAGGCTATTTAGAGCAATAAATATTCGGGCTGGTCATTAGCATTATTGGCAAACCAATATGGGGTTCCAGGAAATTTTTCAAATTAATCATGATTGTGAACATTTTGGCTTCTATTAGTGTGTTTGTCACTTATTTAGTTCTTTATTCTGTGACAAGGAACGAAAACTTTTTATATACACCTCTTCATGGTTTCTATGCAATTTTAGCAGCCTCTCGTTGGTTTTAAGCAAATTATGCCTGATCAGGAGATATCAGTACCCTGAAATTGCGTGTTAAGTGGCTGCCCTCATTGTGGTTTTGGTGACCAATTGTAAGCATTGTGGCACTGGAATCTGCATGATACCTAACTTGTACAGTTTTTGGTACTTATGAGAGTTGGCTTTAACTTTGTTACCTGCAAAGAAAGCCAGAAACAAACCTGAAGGGTGATCCTAGCGATGAATTTTCTTTTCCAACATTTTTCCCCAGTTTCTTAAGGTCTTCCATAGATCCCATGGCGACCATTTTTGAGAAAATTTTCTGCAGAAGATCTCAACCCTCTATAGAAGAACAAGGGCATGATTTAGGAGGCAAGGCATGATTTAGGAGGCATACCTTTGCCAGGATCTGACCTTGCTGAAGCATTTAGAAGAAGACAACGACTTGAGGAAAGGTTGGCTACAGCAAAGACCAATGAAACTATTAAAGAGTTTAACAAATCAAGCGAAGATGCATTTGCAAATGTGTAAATAATCTTTTCACTATTTTTAGGATGGCAGTTTTGGTTTTACGATTAAACCCTTCAACACTCTTTGCTAGTTTTTGCAAAAAGGAATTGTTCAAAGCAAAATTTTACATCCATCCTTGTTTTGTAATATAAAACTACCTTGCAATGTAGAAAAAAAGGAGTCGAGTTATGTTCACAGCATTTTATCAAAGTAAAATCTATTCAAATTGATAGGATGGAATAAAATATTTTGGGTATCCTGTTTAATTTATGGTACGTTGGGAGTGAAAATAAAATAAAATATCTTTTTGACCTTGTTGGCCTTAGTTGCTCTGATTTTACTTAGTTTTAACCTTGTTTCTCTCTTATTGCACTTTGTTTTTACCTTGATTTACTTTGATTCCTACCTCATTTTACCTTCATTAGCTCTAGTTTACCTTGTAGTGACCTTGTATGACCTCACTTTACCTTATTCTATCCTATTTAGCATTGTTGTACTATGTTTTGTATCTTATTTTACCTTACATTGCTCTATTATTGTTGTATTGTTTGCATTATTTTAATATTGTTTAACAACTATCATGCAAATGCTAATTAATATGCTTTTGGATGAACTACACAGTTTGAACATCCATACAATTCAATCTACCTCTAAATCTTGTTGGATCCTATGGTGATGTTGAGCAATCGATTAACCTCGAATGCTTAGATTTTGAGCTTGGAATCCTCTTCGATCACATAGCCTCGATAGAGAAAGCCTTAGAATGGCCAAAGTACATTGTTAAAACTCTCGACTTAGAGGCAAAGGACATCACAAAAGATCCTCTAGTTGAAATTCCCATCACAACACACGATGGTGAGAAGAAAATATTAAAACCAAGTTTCCCACTTAAATCCCAACAAGCTTAAGACAACACCAAAGTCCTTCAAGATAACATTAAAACCTTTGCATTGTCATACAAGGACATGCCTATATTAGACCCCCCTTATGTTCAACACAATATTATACTTGACCCTAGTATCAAACCTATGAAACAAAAAGTACACAAAATTAGACCAAATCTAGCCTTAGTAGTTCATGATGAGATCAAAAAACTTTACCAAGCTAGTTTCCTCCAAGCTGTTGATTACACTGATTGGGTGTCCAACAAAGTGATGGTTCCCAAGAAGAATGAGAACATTCACATCTGTATTGATTTCTGAGACCTTAATAAGGAAACCATTAAAGATAATTTTCATTGCCTAATATTGATCAGTTCATCCATACTATAGTTGGACATGCCTTATTATCCTTCATGGATGGGTTTTTAGGATACAACCAAGTTAGGAATCTTCATGACTCCTTTGGGAACCTTTTGTTATACCATTTGATTTAAAGAACACATGTGTGACCTATCAATGAGTGATGACCTATATATTTAGTGATTCCATGCTAGGGTTTCTTAACGATTACATTGATGACATAGCGGTCAAGTCCAAGATAACCAATGACCATGTATGTGACCTTAACTTAGTTCTCCAATGATGTCTCAAGTATGAACTTAGACTAAATCCTAAGAATTGTGTTTTTGGTGTCAAAACTAGTAAAATGCTTGGTTTCGCAATATCCAAAGCAAGAATACATGTCAATCTTGATAAGGTTAAGTTCATAACCAACTTGGTAGCACCTCCTAACCTTAAGGAGCTTCAGTGACTACAAGGCCAATTTCAGTTTATTCATAGGTTTATCTTAAGGCTTACATATAAGCTACAACCTATGCAATATTTACTTAAGAAAGGAGTTCACTACAAGTGAACTACTCAACGCCAAGAAGCATTTTGATAACATCAATCAGGAGTTGGCTTAACTACCCACTGTGTACCCACCATAGAAGGACATGCCATTTTACATCTACCTTGTAATATTTGATGTGTCCATAGCCTCTTTACTTTATCAAAAACAAGGTGATGAAGAAAAGCTACCTATATACTACTTGAGTCATGCATTAATAGCCTATAAGACCCGATGCACAAAGGTTGAGAAGTATTATCTAGACCTAGTCTTTGCCTTAAAGAAGTGAAGACACTACCTCTTTTAGAGTCAAGTCAATGTCATATACAAAGATAATATACTTAGATATATAATGATCAACATCTATGAAAGTAGCTGAATAGCCTAGTAAAAAACTATAAAAACTAAGTTTGACTTGCATTACATCTCCTAGGCCTTAACTAAAGGTCAAGCTATAGCTACATAACTCACATTTTTTCTAGTTGAAGAGCATGCAATCATTGATCCTAAATTCCTTGATGAGCATGTCAACATTGTTAACAAGGTGCCTAAGAGTTATGAGACCATCATGTAGGTTGACAGAGCTTCAACTACCCATGGGGCTAGTGCTACTACTATCATAATATCACCCTTTGGTAAGATCTAGCCTTTCTCTTATTTTTTTCAATTTCCATGTACCAATAATGTGGCAAAGTACAAAGGATTAATTAGAGGAATGATGATAGCTTGTGACCAAGGAATCAAATGTTTGATGATAAAAGGTGACTCAAAACTTGTGGTTAACCAAGTAAGGGTTATGCTTATAAAGCCAAACATTTACAATCCTACTATGACCTAGCTAAGAAACTAATGCAATAATTTATAGATGTGAGCATTCAACATATATCCTGAACCAAGAACACCTTAGCTAATGCCATTCCAACCTTATCCCTAAGTATGATGCTAGATGTGTTTAGCAAGCTACCTTCCTTAATGAAGGAATGTGCTATTCCCATCACACAAAATGCTGAAGGCATCTCCATAGCCTCTATTGACATTGTCCCTCAAAAGAAGTGATATGATGATATCAAATTTTACCTAATGCATGGTGAATCTTCATAGAACTTGACTTCTTCTCAAAAGGATGTTGTATGTAAGAGGTCAAAATGATATGTCATTGTAGTTGATAACACACTATGTCAAAGGTCCTATGAAGACATATTGTTAGTATGCTTGGGCGAAACTAAAGCTCAAATAGTCCTTAAGTAAGTTCATGAAGGTGGATGTGGAGGACATATAGGACCTAGATCCATGACCACAAAGATTAGATGATTGGGATATTCTTGGCCCTATATGAAAATTGACTACCTATAAAAGATTAAGACTTGTGATACCTATCAACAACATAGCAACTTAATACATGTGCCATCGATTGAACTCTGTACCACTTAGATAACTTGGTCATTTCAATGATGGGGAATTGAAAATATTGGACCTATAACACCTAAGTCTTCCTATAGGACATAGCTTCATCATCACTACAGCTGAATATTTTACAAAGTGGGTTGAAGCTATTCCTTTGAGAAGAACAACATCTCAACAAGTCTGTAAACTCATATTGGACAATATAGTGTCTTGTTTTGGTATACCATTAACTATAATCATAGATAATGGAGAATAGTTTAGTGGCCACGAAACACAAGCCTTTTGCAATCAACTAAGCACTAAACACTCATTTTCATTGCCATATTATCCACATGCTAATGGACAAGCCAAAGCTAGCAATAGGGTCATCATAAATTTACTTAAAAAGATGTTAAATAATAGCAAATGCAAGTGGCATGAACAACTTATACATGCATTGTGGGCCTATAGGATCTAAAGCTATTTTTACCTATTGAGTTGTAGGTTCCATCACTAAGGGTAGCTCTATATAACTTCATCAATGATGAATAGAATAAGAAACTACATATCATTGACCTCGATTCGATGGAAGAGTAAATGGAAGAGAAATGAATACAAGCACTTTCTCACATTGAATGATATCAAGAAAGGAAAAAACAACAACATCATCATGATTCAAATAGACAAAAAGTTAAGAAATGAGATCTTATTCCTAAGACTGTGCACAAACATGTAGACAAGTTCTCGACCAATTTGGAGGAATGTTTCTTGATTACAAAAGCCTACAGCATTGGAGCATTCCGACTAGCGAACATGAATGGAAATGGAAATGAATTAGCCAATTTGGTAAACCATTCATATCTCAAACCTCATTATGTCTAATGCTAACCTAATTTTCTATGATCATTGTGTGTCTTTATTTGTAGGTATGAATGAATGATGGATACCAATAACTCTTGTGGCCTACAACTAGTGAGCCTATATGACCTCTTGTTTCTTGTCTTTTCTTTATGGCACAACAAATGAACTACAAAATTTTGTAAAATCTGTGAAATAAAAAATAGAGTTCTCATGTTGTATTAATTATAACCTATGGTGGCCTATATTCTAATTACTATCTCAAGTGACCTTATGAAATCTCTTATAATAATATGAATTATTTGGTTGGTTTTCTTGTTCTCTTGAAGTTGTGCTTACAGGATGAAACCTAGAGTCATTGTAAGAATAAGACTCACCGTAGTAGTAAGTTACCATGCAATCTTGATGTACAAGATTCAGTTAGATTGCTTAACTATGTCAAGAATGCTCATCTCACATGACTTCTATTAACCCTCCTAAACCATGTACTCATAGCCAAAGTTCAAGCTTCCTTATCCTAATAATAATGAAAACCATTGTTTGACAGTCATGCATCATGACCATGTGACATACTCTTCTACAAGCTTCATAGATCAAGTTTGTTAAATGTAATGCATCTCATTCAACAAGAGAAGGAAGTAAGATCTGACATACTCCACCAATCAGGTACATTGGATGCAACACATCTCACTCAATGAGAAAATAAAATTTGGCCTTGGTAGTGAAACCTAATGAAGATTTCATTCCCACCCACCTCCC
>MNCI01010939.1:110682-120871 GCA_015680685.1 Gnetum montanum
TCCCAAGAAAAAGAAAGAAAAAGGAAAGAAAATGCCCAGAAAACTAAGAGGCGAATGAAGCCTAATGTAAAACAAATGACTCCAAACCTAAAAATGGATGAGCCTAATGGCCAATGATGCCCAAGGATGGAGTGTTGGTTCCTCCAAAAGATCATCGAGTAACCAAAAATTCAAACACAAAGCATGAAGCCTTTTCAACAAACTCACATGTTGTAGCCATACCATTGCCATTATGTCAACATTTGGAATTCCTTGTTAGCCAAAAAAACCATTTTCCATTAATCACTTCTCAATAGGATCCCATAGCTACCAAATCAAGTGTGAATAGAAAAGCATTGGTGATAAACCTATAGTAGTATTTCACATTCTTTGTTGATGTTTCTCAAGTTAATCCTATAGACATCAACAAAGAGGAGCCAATGAAACTCATCAAATAAATTCATATTATAACTCATAGCTAAAATTCTTTGTAATTTTGTTGGGAAATAAAGGTAAATATAATTACCTTATTTTCCCAAAAATCTGGCGTTATGGCCTCATGTTACTAAAATTTAAGACCTCGTGCATCCTAGCTTATGAAAGCTACAAAGTCCATGTACACTAGCTTATGGATGCTAAGAATGCTTCAAAAGCTACAAGGTTTGATATCTTAGCCTTGTACATTGATGCTAGACAACATACAAAGATAGCATATAAAAGTTGTATTTTAATCTTATACATTGGCATGGAAATTTTGATGCTAGGTAGTGTACAAAGGTAGCATCAAAGAATCAAAATTAGCTAAAACTATTTGTATGCTTCATGAAAGTGGTCTAGGCATGATAGAAGATGTGAAAAATATGTTAGCAATCATGAAACAATTAATTGACAGTAAGATAGAAACCTAAGGCCTATTTGAACAATGATCTATTTCATTGTAATGACATTTGGCACTTTGCATCTAGATAAAATCTTAGACTTTCAAAAAAGTGCAAACACACAAGAGTCCATGATGATCACCATCATTCTTCCATAGTGTAGACCATCAAAGTAGGCAAGTGAAGTTAAGGAGTAGATCCATGTAGATACATCGTAGAATATACCCTATGACTATATCATAGTTTAAGGATACTATTTCATCTTTTGCATTTTCTAAAACCCATAATCTATATATCCTAAAACTTTTCTTGTAACATTTTATTTCATAGCATTAATATCAAAGTTGCAATTCCATATTTTTTTTGTCATTATCATGTTCTAGTCTTCTACTTTGTGTTTTAAAATTAAGATGATTCATTCACATTTTTTATTGTCCAATAATAGATCCTCTAAGTTCTCATTTAATTGGCAAGACCACTTGAAATGCTCATAGATCCTTCTCAAGGACTATGGATTTTTAGGTTAAATTATTTTGATAGGAATATTTGATCCTCTAGCACCAAATTTTTCTATCTCTACAAATCCATGATGGTTATAGAAGGGATTACATTGACAGATCCAGGAATAGAGAAAGTGGACATAGCCTATGGTAAGGAACCCTTTACTGGATTCACATGTAGAAAAGACATGTGAGGAGACCTTGGAGGTGGAGGCAAAGTCAATTCAAAATCAAATTCGAGTAAGGAACCCTACCTCAACTCCCAAATGAAGTATCCTTAACCGACAAACACTTGAACAAAAAATATGGCCTAAGAAGAAAGAAAAAGGAAAGTAGTCAAAAAATCATATATTTACTATCTATTAATGTAGTTACCTCTGGTTCCTTTCCTTTCTCTTTTTGTTTGGCTCTTAAAACCACCTTTCCACTAGAACCTTGAGCAATGCGTTGCTTCCACATAAAAGCCAAGAATTAGGGATAAAATATATATATATAAAAGAAAAAATTATAATAAAATAAATTAATAAAAAACACAAATATTGAATCTTATTTCTATTTTTTACACTTCATCTCTTCCCTTTATACCTTCCACTAGTTGGGTTTGCAGCCTAGAGTACATTATCACATAAATACCATAAAAATAAATAAGAAAATATTAATAAGATAAATTAAGTATTTTACCTCATTGATCTCCTCAAGATAATGGATTTGTGTGAGAGTTCTTTGACCCTTTTTGGCATCTTCAACCTAACTCAAAATTCGTTTTTCCTCAAGGTACTCATGATGTAGATTAGAATTGAAATAGTTAAGACTATTAGTTGTAGAATTATAACTTAAGAGCAAGATCATGATTAGGGGTATGTAGCTAACCATATAAGGTTATATATGGTCTCTCCTAGTAGCCATAGCAAGCTCCATATCAAGAAATAAGTTAAATAAACAAGAAAGTGACTAATCAAATCCCCTACCATTCTTTGCACCATGAAGAAGATAGATTGTGGAGGAGACATGAGAAGAATGAGGTTTCCATAAGACTTTTCTATGTATAAATTGACATATGCATAAACTATTATTATTATTAAAATCAACTTGGTAAAATTTATTCTATACAAAGGTATAATAAGAAAGATAATTAGACATTTCTTTTCTTCAAAAATATTTGAACTCAACTAATTTCACACCAAGATTAAATGGATCCTCCTTGACATGAAAACCCAAGGTAGTACATATAATATTAGTGGTAATCACTAGATTTCCAAAAACTATTTAGAAAGAGAAATTTTCTAGAGATGATAAACATTACACATATCTCTTATAAGATCCTTGCATTTAATAGTGTTAAAAATTGAGAAAACCAATAACTCTAATACTCTAGAATTTTTGAGATACTTAAAACTAGTAGCATCTAGAAAACTCCAAAGTGTATTGGTAGTATCATCTACATTATTTTGATGCAAGTCAATAGAAATAGGGGTAAAGCTACTTGAGGGAGTAGGGCAAGTAGGAGAAGGAGGAGAAGCTTGATCATAATGCTTTGGAGGAGCCATCTTGTAACTTGCTATGCTGAAATCTCTCTCTGCAACTACTACACAAGAATGATTAATTTGAGCAAAAAGGACCTAGTTTCCATGAATTTATAAGAACCCTAGTAATGGTTACAAGAAAAGATGATTCAAGAAAAGTGAAGTACAATTTAGGTTAACATGTGGTCAATTATTAATTAACACTTAACTAACATATATCTTAATGTTTTTATTGATAGGTTGAGTAAATTATTATTATCCCCAACTAAATGTGTAGAGCTCTGTGATACAATTCCAATGATACCAATTTCATCAAAATCCAACTTATGGTTTGGGAGATATGGAATTTCTTAGGTTGGTGCAATTTATTAAAAATTAATTTTTAAAATTTTAAAAAACTAATATAAATATAGAAAATAAAAAAAACGTAATGAAATGTTGTAGATTCAAATGCCATTACCAAATTAAAAAGATTAATAAAAAATGGAGGGTGAAAGGGTAGACTTGCCAAGGTCACACCCTCAACCACCCTTAACTACCTTAACCACCATCTTTCTTCTAATGACACTTAGCTTGTGGAATTGATGAGGGGCTTTGTGTCAGTAAAAATGATGACACTAGATGCTAGGTCACATGGGAGGCACATGAATGCCTTGGGACAACCAAGGTAGTGGATGGTTGTCTAAATATGCACAATGATGTGGTGCTCCTGTGTAGTGGTAGGCAAAGGGGTTACCTTGCTAGAGGGGCAATGACAAGGTGGGATAATCATGGGATGCACTAAAGATGAAGGGGATGTTGAGGTGCTTGGCAAAGAGCTTGATATTGTTGCCTACCAGGAATGTTTTGATGCATGTTGAACCTAACACTATGACATGGACAACTTGGGCCCCACATCGACACAATGCCAACTCCTACAATAGTGGGGCCCAGTGTCCTCCTAGTCCTAGTTTGAGGTCCACCATATGCATCTTCCTCATGTTGTTGCACTCCTCCAACACTGACTACATCACCATTAGATTCCTAAATTGTGCCAACAACAATGCCTTTGCAAACACCTTATAGATCCTAATTTGTGGCATTGTGACCATCACCATTACTACATTGGCAATAGGGACTGCATTGGCCATGAGGGTTGTGCCTCCCCTTTCTTAGAGCTACATCCTACAATCACTTGAACTATGTGTCACATTCCTATTATTATGCCTAGCCTACCATGTCCCTCCTACCATCATTACCTATCATGCCCCTACGTGGTGCTTGCTTGTCGCATTCTCCAACATGTGTTTCTCTAACGCCATCTACTCCAACACTACATCCTCCAACATTCATCCAACAATTGCTATGTCATAGACACTATCACCACCTATGCTCTAGTCCTTTCTCAATGATCACCACTACCACCATAGCCACTACTACTACCATAACCCTTGTCATCACTTGTGCTACTACCACCATAGACATCATTTCCACTTACACTACTACCATTGCCAATGTTGCCTTTGTAGCCTACATAATTTTCAGAAATTTTGGTAGCCAAAAATGTATGTAAACACCATGGACACTATGGAATGCTCCCTTCCAAAAAGCTTTACAAGTGCTATGGACATCGTGAAATGTTGCCTTCCACATAGATCCATGAACACCGCAAACATCATGGAAGAATGCCTTCCATAGAGCTCTATGGACATCATGGACACCATGGAATGCTACCTCCCATGAAGCACCATGGACATCATGGGCATCATGGAATGTTGCCTTCCACGAAGCACTGTGGACATCATGGGCACCATGGAATGCTGCCTTCGATGGAGATCTACGAACAACATTGAAGGCTACCTCCCACAGAGCTCTGTGAACATCATTACATTAGTTAACAAAAAAGTTAAAAATACCTAAAATATAGGTAGTAACATTAAATTTAAAGCATAGAGAAAAATGTACCAAAAAAAGGAATTTTGTGTCATGATAGTAAGCTAGATAAGAATTATGTAATTAAGTGCATTTTATGATCTCTTGGAAAATTTTGATAAGTGTGAAAATTTTTGACACTTTAAATTGCCATAAGTTATGGTTCTAGAGTTCATTTTTAATGAAAAAAAAGCTATTTCTAACAAATTTAAACCTTCTCAAAACAATGGAATAGTTAGATTTCACATTCAGAAGATCAAAAGTTAGTTTTTTATTGAGTCATTAATTAGAGTTTCAAAACATGAGAAAAACCCTACAAAAGTAAATAATTAGAACTTTTTGTGGTCGATTAATATTTCAAGAAGAAGAAATTCATTCATGATAGTTCTAACCTCCTTTTCAAAACTAATTGACTATCTCAAGACCCATAGAAAGGGCCATAGAGGCCAATTGATGAAACACATTTCTTCGTCTACTCCAACATCAGGGTCTTGATGTGACATCAAGTATCCAACGTTGGGGCCTATATGTTGGCCTATAAATATAGCACTAGGGCTCCCAATTTGGCATCAACTTTTGTAGTTTCTAGTTAAAGTAGAAAAGCTCTTGAATTTATTTTCCCCAGAGTTAGAATATTTTCTAAGTGCCCACAAAAGGAGTCTAAGTGATGAGTGGCGAGGTACCCCTACACTCCACCATACGAATACGAGCGTGCACGCGCGATCTAGTCAAACTCTGCAGACTAAATGCCTTAACGCCACAAGAAACACTTGGGGTTAATCGTTCGTTGTCTTCCCAGGCTTGCTTGTATGTGTCACAGTGTATGGTTAAGCAAGTCTGAGGTATGTGATTTTTTTGGTATTTTCGGCTTATCTTCTATGCTACCAGGAGAAAGGGTTGAGAAAACTAAACTAACTCTAACTAAGATCTAAGTCTAAATTAACTAGCGTCAGCATCCGTTCCCACTTGCCGGACACACCCTGAACTATGCAACTGCAGCTTACCAAACGCTAATCGTTACTGGGATCGCCACACGTAACGCAAGTGCTCGAAGTGGTCGTACTGAGGCACCTATTTAGCCTACGTGTGATAAGCAGCCGATTCCTTAGCCAGCCGTACACACCCGTGGGTGCTCGTAACTAAGTCGTACTTATCACACGATCTAGCCTAGCAATGAGCAGCCGATTCCTCAACTAGCCGTACACATTAGACCCGGGAGTTACCAAGCGCAGAATCCTGGAATACGCTACTGGGTTACCAAGCATCCAATGCTCGTAATTGAGTCGTACTCATGCATTGCGTCAAGCAGCCGATTCCTTGACTAGCCGTACACGTCCGTAGACGCTCGTAATCAAGTCGTACTTGAACGCACTAGGAAAGCAGAAAAGAAAGCAATAAATGAAACCACGTGCTGCAAGGTTTATCCAAACAAGTTCGTCTTTATTGCCGTACACAACTTGGGTTCAGGTTACAAGCTGCTCGAATAAAGAGCCGTTCACTCTAGGACTCCTACTGCGGGCACATGGGGAAAAATTCTAACTCTGGAGTGATCAATCTGCCAGAGCTTCGCTACACTAGCCAGGATTGGGAAATGAAGGGAGTGCCGCCTCTTATTTATAGATATGGCGGCGGGACGCGATATCGCGTACGCGATATCGCAGGAGAAGACGCGATATCGCGTACGCGATATCGCATGGGATGTGATATCGCGAAGGCCACTATATCGCGTACGCGATATCGCGACCTAGTGTAAGTCGCGTCTCATCATACCCCCATGACTGAATGAAAACTCGTCCTCGAGTTCCTTACAATGATATCAGGTAGGTATGGGATTATTAGGGGAAATGGAACTAATGGGATGACATGTGAACGGTCTTTATTACAAGACTTGACAAAAACTGGTGTTCATGACAACATGGGTGAACACCTTATTACAATGACATCAGGCCACAGTTGGCAGCTGAGAGAAAAGAGGAGAGAGAATAGAAGAGAAGAAGAGAGAAGAGTCTTGTTGCTGCCAACGCCTAGATTGCGCCTTTCGTTGTTCATCTGTAAGCGCATTATCAACTCCATTCCTTGCATGCTGCTTCAGCGCTGCTCCATTCCAAGTGTCTGCTCCAGATCCATTCCGTTGTTGTATGATTGCCATCTGCACACACAACACCATCATATATTAGCAAGGGTAATTGAATCATTAAGTAAAGCATACCTTGCTTCGGTTTAGGCTCACTGGCTAAGGTGTGGTATGGCTGATATGGATCTGGGAAAATATAGATGATGACTACCGAAGGCATAGGGGTTAGGAAGAAAAACGAAAAAATCCGGGGCTTAGGATAAAAATCGAAAAATCAGGCCCCGTACCCCCATGACTAATCGCGAACCTCCGGTAGCGTTAGAATGGAGAGAGAAAAGGAATAGGAATGGTAGGTAAAAAGGAACAACTAGGGCATCGAGAAAAGGGATGTCATGATGAAAATGAACAAAAAATGATAATTAATTGCAAAACGTTAAGGAAAAGAAGTTAACTAGTGTTCCAAATAGGAAAGTCAGTGGGTCCTCCCCAAAGCAGGCTCATGCCCTTAATGCCCTGACAATCCCACATTCAATGCCCTGAATGTCCTTTGGAAACATGAGTTAAAGTCTTAACTGTAAGAATTTACCAAAAAGAAAACAAAGCATCAACCAAAATATATACAATGATATAACCGGCAATGAGGTGAACAATGGAGAGAAGGATGGGAAGAAGAGAAGTGGAATGGAATCCCAAGAACAAGGTGGTGTACAGCCCCTTGTGTGTTTCATGATTAATGTGACTTGGCGAATCTCATTCCAACTCTGGCCTCAAACCAACCACTTCCAGTGACTTCGCATCAATGCAGTTGGTTAAATCATCCACTTGGGTAACAAGGATGCAACTTCGAGAAGCCACCACCATTCCGACGAAACAACAGAGAGAATGGGAAGCGAGAAGGGCCTTAGTTAGAGGGAACACTTTGGTTCCATAACCAGTGCTTGTAGCCCAAATTTATTCCGTCTAAGGGGTGTGCTTTGAATCCTCACTTTTAGCTTTGTAGCTTTTTTTTTTTTTTGTTTTGTGTTTTTATGCGTGGGGACCACACCATGCAAAGACTTCTTTATTTTTATTGTCTCAGCTTCCGATTATTGGGTTACATCGGAACGGTAAGAAAACCCAAGAAGAAAACATCCAAGCACCCAAGTGAATGACCAACACAAGAGCACCAAGTTCCCTTGAAGTCACACCCTTTTCAAATCCTTGAGTCCTTCCTTAGTTTGAGAAATGCCCAGTCACTGGTTCGTTAAAGTTCTTATTGGAAGGGAACTGTACATTTCCAAGCCAAGGGAAACCATAGACTTGATGGATGGATGGATGAAGTGATCTCATTGCCTGCCATATCAAAAGAACATACCTTAGTATCAACAATGTAACTTAAAGGTAAAAACCAAACATTAGCAATTAATGAAAAACAGTTCATCCCATCGGCCCGAACACTTATTGGGTGACGAATTTACATGATGGATGACACACACACACACACACACAAAAAGATAGAAAAATATAACGATGTTGTAAAACAAAAACAAGAAAAGTTAAAGAAATTTGTAAAACAAAAATTAGAAAAGTTAAAGAAATTGTAAAACAAAAATGTGAAAAACAAAAACGTTGTAAAACAAAAATGTGTAAAACAAAAACTGAAAAAGAACTGAGGGCCCCATATGATTAGCATAGGTGGCCATCTCCCCCATGACTGAGTTGTGAGGGAGAGATCCGAAGTAGTGAGCGCCTATTTGAATTTCTAAGCAGTGCCCAACTTCTCCAAATTGATGATCTTAAATTCAGGGTTGGAAGTTGGCGACGCTCACGTTCCAGTGTATCTATGCCACGGTTGTTGGCATGAGTTTCCTCAGTTCGTTCCATGCATACTTGTTTGCTCTTATGAGAAGCTGTCAACCACGGGGTGTCTACTACTTCTTGTGTGGTTGCTACATACAGGCATCTTTGTTGCAGAGTTTCCTGGGCACACCTGTGACATGGAGACAATTCCTCCATGTCATCACCCGATGAATCACTGTATGTGATGCATGGAACTATCCTCTTCTCGATCTTTCCACATATGTTGATTTTAGAGATTTCCAAGGAAAGATCGCGGATCCTAAGGCATGCATCTACTATGCTTAGCCATGCCCTTCCCATTATAATTGGGAAGTCCCCTTCGTTGTTGTCAACATCGATCACCAGGAAGTCTGCTAGGTAGGACCAACCTCACACAGTGGTGATAACGTCCTCCACCAAATCCAATGGGATGGCAATGGACTGGTCTGCCAGCTCCAGTTGAATGTTGCTCTTCTTAAGTTGGGACAGGTTCCAGGCGTGATACATCTTTCGCAAAATTAAGTTGACTCTGGAACCTGAGTCAAGAAGAGCTCGATGTGGTGCATTCCCAGTGATCTGCAAATGAATAAAGGGACTCCCAGGGTCAGTTAGTTTCCTGGGAAGGTGGTCTACCTTGATCCAGTCAGTTACAGTATGTGTTATCATAACCGTATGCGTTACATTCCCTTGGACTGAATGGTGCTCCAAAGTGTTAGTAGTTAGAGGCCTATACATATACCCATCCGCTTGTTGTTGCGAGAGCCTATCCGGGCTCCTAGTTCTGAAAAAGGGTCTCCTTTTTGTACAGTTATCGCCAGCACTAGTGTCCGGTTGGATATTTACACTCTAAATATTTACAGATCTCGCGGCGTGATGTTGCTGCGGTTGGGTAGGTAATTCCCCTTGCATTGTTGGAGCAGGAGGTGTTATGGGAACTACTTGTGGAAAAGGTGTGGGTGGAGTTAGAGGATGGACGGAATGTGGAATGTCTCCCAGAGGAGAAGGAGTCCTTCTGAAGTACTCTCGAGCATAGGAGTCCTTCTGAATGTGGAAGGGATCGCGGTTGTATTTCTCCACACTTTCTCTTTTCCGTAGCTCACCCTCTTCTTGTGCTACTTG
Source organism: Gnetum montanum (assembly GCA_015680685.1). Lineage (NCBI taxonomy): Eukaryota > Viridiplantae > Streptophyta > Gnetopsida > Gnetales > Gnetaceae > Gnetum > Gnetum montanum. The sequence continues at coordinate 120,485 of MNCI01010939.1, forward strand.
TTCCAACAATACTTCAACTTCATGGGCTCTTAGTTGAGAGAGTCTCCCTTGGGCATAAGTCCCAAGAGTTCTTCTCGTTTCATTTTGTAGCCCATCCACGAGGTGGCGAAGTTGATCCCTCTTAGCGTACCCATGGCCCGGGCAACGATGTAGCAATGTGTAGTAATGGGCCATGGCAGCATCCAAGGATTCATAAGCTCCTTGTTTCCAGCCTTGGATTTTCTTACGCAAGTTGGACACTCTAGAGTACGTTTGGTATTTGTTGTTGAATAATTCGAGCATCGTACTCCACCTCCTGATGGTTTCCGGCTCTAAGGACCGGTACCAGCTTTCCGCATCTTTAGTGAGTGTCCTTGGGAACAACTTGAGTTTCTGCCACTCATTGTC
>MNCI01010939.1:121689-165635 GCA_015680685.1 Gnetum montanum
GTTTTAAGCTCACAACGATGTGAGTGATATCCCTTACATTAAATTGGCGAAAACAAACACTTAATCCCTGGCAACGGCGCCAATGATGAGTGGAGAGGTACCCCTACACTCCACCATATGAATACGAGCGTGCAAGCACGATCCGGTTGAACTCCGCAGACTAAATGCCTTAACGCCACAAGAAACACTTGGGGTTAATCGTTCATTGTCTTCCCAGGCTTGCTTGTATGTGTCACGGTGTATGGTTAAGCAAGTCTGAGGTATGTGATTTTTTTGGTATTTTCGGCTTATCTTCTATGCTACCAGGAGAAAGGGTTGAGAAAACTAAACTAACTCTAACTAAGATCTAAGTCTAAATTAACTAGCGTCAGCATCCGTTCCCACTTGCCGGACACACCCTGAACTATGCAACTGCAGCTTACCAAACGCTAATCGTTACTGGGATCGCCACACGTAACGCAAGTGCTCGAAGTGGTCGTACTGAGGCACCTATTTAGCCTACGTGTGATAAGCAGCCGATTCCTTAGCCAGCCGTACACACCCGTGGGTGCTCGTAACTAAGTCGTACTTATCACACGATCTAGCCTAGCAATGAGCAGCCGATTCCTCAACTAGCCGTACACATTAGACCCGGGAGTTACCAAGCGCAGAATCCTGGAATACGCTACTGGGTTACCAAGCATCCAATGCTTGTAATTGAGTCGTACTCATGCATTGCGTCAAGCAGCCGATTCCTTGACTAGCCGTACACGTCCATAGACGCTCGTAATCAAGTCGTACTTGAACGCACTAGGAAAGCAGGAAATAAAGCAATAAATGAAACCACGTGCTGCAAGGTTTATCCAAACAAGTTCGTCTTTATTGCCGTACACAACTTGGGTTCAGGTTACAAGCTGCTCAAATAAAGAGTCGTTCACTCTAGGACTCCTACTGCGGGCACATGGGGAAAAATTCTAACTCTGGAGTGATCAATCTGCCAGAGCTTCGCTACACTAGCCAGGATTGGGAAATAAGGGGAGTGCCACCTCTTATTTATAGAAATGGCGGCGGGATGCGATATCACGTATGCGATATCGTGGCCTAGTGTAAGTCGCGTCTCATCACTAAGTATGTATGGTTCTTTGTTTGAAAAATGATGTACCTGAGCGCAACAGTGTAACATGAATAAAAACAAACTCTTTTGATAATCCTTGTAACACTAAGAATAGATTAATATTTCTTTTAATGCACTATACTTTCATGCACTCTACTTTAATGCATTTGAATTAAGAAATTACTTTTCAATAATTAATGAACACAAGCATGACCACTTTGAGCATACATATAGTACTTGGTAACCCAGCAATGCTTAACATTTGGTAGCCAAATAGCACTATATGTGTTCAAGATGTGTTTAAGAAAGTGGGGCAGTTACTTGTGTTAGGTTAGCGAGATAGTAGAGGAATTAGATCTTCAATTACATTACCTTTCATACTTGTTGTAGGTGATCAAAATTATAAAACATAAAATAAGAAAAATCATGTATCTCAATTACACTTATACCATACCCTTGAGCCTCACAAGTATAGTTGGGAAGATAATGAATGTTCTCAATGCCCATTTCACTTCCTAGAAGAACTAGTGTACTAGAGAACTATAGGTCCATGGAATTCAACCAAGTCATATGTAAACACCTTAGTGATTCATATGTTTGGGCATAGGGGTACCTCACTGCTCATCATTTGCACCATTGCTGAGGACTTTTTGGTTGTTTCGTACACTATCTAGGACCTAGTGAAATTATTTAAATTGTTGGAATGAACCTTAGAGTCATATCACATCTTAGGGTTACTACAACAGTATTTACAAGCACACTATGATTTTTATTTTTCTAACATAAAATGTCTTCTTCTCATAGGAGTGATTCTTTGCCTAAGTCTAATAGAGCATATTAGCTAGTGCCTCAACAATATTAAATTATATATGCTCATTCTAATGATTATGTACCAAACTTCACCTTCATCCTACATTAGGATGAACAACTGCAGTGGCATGACATGGAGGGCAACATTGTGTTGCCTCCCAATCGATCCATTTCTATAATTCTCTAACAAATGCTTATATAATGGGGTCTCCAGGAATGTCATGCTAAATATGTTGTGCAAGATACTAATGCTAGGGATTATCATCCCACTAAAGAACAATGTTTATGGGATCGACAGCTAGAACAATGTTACAAATTTGAGAAGGGAAAAATATTTAAAAATTCTTCATTCCTATTGTACCAACAAGCTGGTGGAGAACCCTTATTTGGGGGTTTTCCATTTAATGAAATTCCTCTATTTGAATTAAATGAAGGAGTTTCTAACCAGAACTTACCATTCACAATTCACAATCCTAGTTCTGGTAAGAATGGATCCAATAACAAAGAAGGATTTGGAGGGGCAAGTTAAGCTAGGGATGTAGAAAAAAAAAAGATCATGATCATGGTTGTGATCACCAAAAAGGTAGTAGTAGGCACCATGATGGTGTTATTCCTCCTTCCTCTTCCCCTTGATTATCATCTTCTTCTTCTTCTGACTCTGATCATGATTGCAGGAGGCAAGATTGTGATGGAGGTGAACAAAATGAAAAAAATGACCGACATGAATGAAATGATCATAGAGATCATTGGGAAAAGTAAGATTAACTATGTAGACATTCAAGAGAGGCACATCACCATGAATGAAGGGGTAGTAGAGAGCATCATAGGCACCATTATCAAGGCCTCAATGACTCCAACAAGGCATGTGAAGGATAGTTAGATCAAAAGGCTAAACATGAATAATATTCCTCAATTTGAAGGGGATATAAATTTGATCTACAAAACCATCTCTAAGCTTTTCAAGATGCATGTGTCTTGCAAAACATAGAGAATGAGTTGTAGAAACTTAAGTTGTTCCCAAGGACACTCATAAAAGAAGCAAAGAACTGGTATCAGTTCTTAGAGCTAGAATCTATTAGATGATGAAGTACCATGCTTGAATTATTTAATGATAAATATCAAACATACTCTAGAGTATCCAACTTAATAAGGAAAATCTAAGGATGGAAAAAATGAACACACAAATCCTTAGATGTCACTATCAGTCGATACTATTTATTAATGCACACAAATGTCTTAGCCATGGTTATTCTCAACTAGATCAACTTTGCCACATTGTAGACGAGCTTCAATCATAAACAAGAAGAACCCTTGGTGTTTATACCTAAGGGCAACTATCAAAATTAAGTTCTTGTCAAATACAAAGATTAATCAAGCAAGTAGCTAAAGAGAAGGGTGAATTAAGAAAAAGAGAAAATGCAAAAGAATATAATCATGATCCTTCCATTTGCAAGAGAGAGGTTCGATTCTATGACAGTGTAGATGAATTCTCATCTAATGAGTTGGTGAAGAGGAAAACCTTGCCACTTCAAAAATTTCAATCTAAAATTGTGTCAAGTTTGATTAGTTTATGTAACTCCATGGATAGCAAATTTCAAGCTATCCTAAAAATTTCTGAAGCATTTAAAGAACAAGGTAGTAATCGTGAGCACAAAAGGCACAACAAAGTTGAACGCTCCTATCAAAAAGGTAAGGGTAAGACTGTTGTGATAGAAGAGGTTGTAGAAAGAAAATTAGATGATGATGGTGTGCACGATGTTTATTAGTATGAACATCCTAAGGGGTGTTGCCCCATAGTGTCGCATCTACAAGAGTATAGGGTTTATGATTTAAATCCATGACTAAATCAAAAGCAAACATCTAGAAGATTACCTTATCCTCAAGGTAATTTTAGGTAGTTCCACAAACAATAAAAATATTATCCAAGTGGAGCTCCACTAAAACCATATCAGCAGTATCAACAATGGAAACAACCACAATCATGGGTGTTGGCACCATCAAAGTAGCAATACCCTTATCAACAGCCTGATTCATATGGTTACTACATTAAGCAACCTATCTCTATGTGACTCCTCTAGTCATGTCTCTACTTTTCAACCTTACTAACATCCTTCTGATTATTATTGAACTCATTCTCCACACAAAATAAGGGATACCACCTCTTACCCTTATTCTTCTCCTATCCCTTCACATGTTCCTCCTTCACTTGCATAGCTACCACTTACTCCACCTATCCAAGGTAAACTACCAACTCAACCTTAACAACACAATGCTACTAGGGCTATTAACTTACAATTTTTGTATCCATTGGATGGGTCAAATACTCAATCAAAGGAAAGACCTTTTTTTTACCACACAGTCCACCTAAGCCCTCAAATACACCTATGGTTGACAACCTTGTTCTTCCATCTTCTTCTGTGTTAAATCCCTTTGAGTCTCCTTCAAACCAAAATCTGTCTAGGATTCATACAATTATGCTTACTCATACTACATCTAATTGGATCTATGCTAGAAACCTTTCTAGGAAATTAGCCAATCCTAGATGTACTCTCATTTATTTGGAGATTGCTAGGAATGAACCATATAAGGCCTTTCTCAACTTAGGTTTTGGTGCTAATTTAATTTCTCATGAGATGTATACTACGTGGAACCTACCTTATCTCAAGAAGAGTAACATAAGATTAGAATTGGTAGACTTGTCCATCACTATTCCATTGAGATTTGTGGAAGACATTGTGACCACTATCTATGGGTTCTCTTATCCTAGTGATTTCCTAGTGATCAAAGTGGAGAATTGCAAAGGGGATTTTCCAGTCATCATGGAAAGGCATGGTTGAGTACTATTGATGCAAGAATGGACATTAAATATCATTCCTTGGAAATATCTAAAGAAAATGTATTTGAAAAGATCAAGAAGAAGAGAGTTCCATGCATTATGTACAACGATACTAGGTGTAATTATGTGTAAAAACTCTAGGTCGTAAAGTAATCATCTATCTCTACATGTAAATAGTGTGCACTAGAAGAAAAAATCCAAAGGTGTATGTATGTAGTAGCCACAAAATAGGAGGGAACCCAATGGCTGACTGATGATTCTAAGAGTAGCACACTTTGCATGGATATGTCACAGGAATGGATGAACTTAAGCAAGTTCATCACCAACTCTCTAATGACACAAATGATGATACTTACAAAGGAGAGTTGGAAATTCCTAAATGTTTCAAGCAAGAGCTCCTTGAATTGAAAACACTACAGGCTAGAATGGAATATGTGTTTTTGAAAAATGGGAAGTCAATCATAATCAATGAAAATCTTGCTCTAGAGTAAAAAAATATGTTGTTGAAGGTAGTTGAAAAATGGTTAGCAGCTTTTGCTTGGTCATATCCTAAACTCATAGGGATTGATCCTAGGATATGCTAGCATGACATCTACATTAATCTAGCCATGAAGCCAAAAAGAAAGCCATAGAGATGATTGAACCTCAAACTGAAGTAGATCATCAAGGAGGAAATCGAGCAACTTCTTAAGGCAGGGTTCATTTATTCCATTACGTATAGTAAGTTGGTTAGTCCACTTGTAATTATGTCAAAGAAAGATGGCAAGTGGTACATCTATATCAATTTTCAGCTACTAAATATGGCAACATTCAAAGATCATTTTCATTGTCATTTATTAATTAGGTGCTAAGCATAATATCTAGGCATTGCTATTATAGCTTTCTAGATGGTTATAGTGGCTATAACTAAATTCAAATTGCACTAGAGAACCAAGCCAAGATAACATTCATGAGTCCTTGGGGGACTTTTGCATATCACAAGATTTCTATGCAATGCTCCTACTAAATTCCAATGCTTAGTTCTAAGCATTTATCAATAGCAAATTTGTAGTGGTATGGATGACTTCATTGGATGACTTCTCCACTTATGGAGCTACATTTGAACAAGCCCTAAACTACCTTGAGCAAATACTGAAATGATGTGTTAAAATCAACTTGTCGCTCAATTAGTAAAAACGTTACCTAATGATCCAGAAGGACATTGTATTAGGGCATAGAATATCACAAGAAAGAATTGAGTTAGACCCTAAGAAAATAAAGGTTATCCATGGAATAACCCACCAACTAGAAACTATAAAATATGTTTAATCATTTCTTAGACATACTAGCTACTACCAGTGATTCATAAAGAATTTTCCTAAGATTTCAAAGCCATTAGTAGGGCTGACAAAAAAAGATGACTGTGGAATGTGAAAAAGCATTCCAATAGTTGAAGGAGAAACTTGTAGAAACTCTAATTCTACAAGCACCTGACTAGTCTAGACCATTTCATATCATGATAGATGCATCAAATTATGCCTTGGGAGCTATGCTTATGTAGTTAGATGATAAGAAATGTCTATATTACATCCACTACACTAGCCAAAGCATTATGGGTGCACAACTAAACTACACTACTATAGAAAAAGAGTTGGTGGTAGTGGTTTTTGCTCTAGAAAAATTTAGGCATTATGTGCTTGGATACAAGGTGTTTGTGCACACGAATCACAGTGTCATCTACTTCTTGATGAATAAGATAATGGTGAGTCCCCATGTCATATGGTGGCTAGTAATCTTGCATGAATTAGATCTTATGATGGTATATGGAAAGGACACTAAGAATGTGGTTGCTAATCACCTGTCTTGATTGCGATGGGATGACAAAGAGAAAGAAAACCCATTATTTGATATATTTCCTAATGAACTTCTCTTTGTTGGAGCTATAACTAAACAATTTCCTAATGAGCCAAAATGGTATGATGTCATTTTCATCTATCTTCTCACTCAGGAGATGCCATAGGGGTTGGACCACTGAAAGAAATATTAGTTTCTTTACCAAGTAAAATGCTTCACAAGGTGTGCACTAATGACTTGGTTCATTGGTATGTCCCTGATGTCGATCAACTATGCATTCTCCAAGATGCTCATGAAGGTCTTTGTGGAGGACACTATGCTAGGAGATGCATGGCCATTAAAATCCTGATGGTAGGGTACTATTGGCCAACAATATTTAGGGATGCTCACCATTATGTTTTCTCTTGTTAATGATGTGAATGAGATGGTGGAATGATTGCTTGAATAGAGTAATCTCAATAATGGATTCAACCACTAGAACCCTTCAAAATTTGAGGCATTCATTTCATCAATCCCATCATGCCCATGTCAAATGGAAAGGCATACATCATAGTCACTATTAACTATTGTACAAATGGATAGAAGCAATAGCTATCATCGATTGTACATCCTCTACTATTACTTGATTTGTATAATAAAATGTAGTACATAGGTTTAGTGTGCCACATGCATTAATTTCTAATAATGAAACTCACTTTATAGGCATTACTTTTTAGAAGCTCATGCAATGCTTGGGGGTTGAACATAAACTCACAACATCCTACCATCCCCAAGCCAATGGTCAAGCTAAGGTTACCAATAGGAAATTCACAAAGATTCTAACATGAACTGTTAGCAAGTATAGGAAAGACTGGAGCACAAAACTCAACAATGCTTTTTGAGCCTACCACTCAACATGAAAAATTCCTATAGGCTACTCTCCCTACGAGCTTGTGTACGAAAAACTACCAATACTTCCTATCCAATCCGAGCTCCATACACTTTCAACAGCTTGTGACCTAGACCTTCACTTGAGTCTAGCACAAAAAGAAAGACTAATGAATCTCAAACTACTAGATGAAAATCGATTGGTAGCCCTATCATCTAATGAGTTGCACAATTCCTACAACAAAAACTGTCATGACCTAAAAATAAAAATGGTCAAATTGCAACCAAGATATAAGGTTTTCTACTAGAACCCCACACACGTACCTTAATGAACTAAGTTCCAAACATTGTGGGAAGGACCTTACATCATTAATAAGACTTTTTCTTTTAGGGCCATGATGATCTACAAGCCTAAGAGCCCAAACAAGAAATAGCTAGTCAACATCCAACAAATTAAACCTTTCCATGAGCATAAGCTAGCAACTACAACAAATGCCTCATTAGATGAACAACCATGCTCCATATTTTGGATCTTCTCTTTTCAACTTAGTCTTGGGGAAGATGGCCACCCATGCTAACCATATAAATGACTCCTTAGTTTTTTAACTTTTTATTTTACACATTTTTTGTTAGTTTTTGTTTTACAACTTTTTTTTATACATTCTTTATTTTACATCTTCTTATTTTCATGTTAATAATATTTTCTCATTTTTTGTTTTATGCCATCATTAGTACATTTTCTATTTCTTGAATATTTTACATTTTATTTTATATCTTATTTTATTTTATTTTATTTTTTTGTGTATTTCTAACTTTTTGTTAATAAGTTCTAGGTACAATGCTAATGCATTTCTTGATGGTGGTGTATATTATTTTGTTATTTGAGTGTTGGTGTCTAGTTTCTAGCTTTGAATCTCATTATGGATTATTAGGACATGGTTTATTTTTCATGAAATAGGTAGTGAGTCCACAACATCCATCCATCCATAAATTCTATGGTTTTTCATTAACAAAACTTCCATAAATTTGTAACTTGAGTAGTTTCTAGAATTGGACAGGATTCAAAGGTTTGAATAGGGTGCGGCTTCAAAGAAATTTGGTATTCTTTGTGCCTTTATGTTTGCTTGGGTACATGTATGTTTTCATAGATTTCTTATCATTCCATGTGAACAAATAAAAGGAAGTTGATTAAGTCTTTTCATGGTCTGGTTCTCATCAAAAAATAAAAATAAAGAGAATTCAAAGCACACCTCTTAGACAAACCAAATGCATATGTCTTTGCATGGTGTGGTTCTCATTAGAAAAGAAAATTAAATGATGGGAATTCAAAGCACACCCGTTAGACAAAATAAATGGACTACAAGCATTGGTTATGGGACTAGTCCCCTCTAACTAAGGCTCTTTCTCACTTCATACTTATCTTTTCTTCTCTAATAAGAAATGGTGGTTGTTTTGTAGGAGCACTCTTGTGTCTCAGTGGATGGATTGATCTTAGAATAAATATGCAAAGTCATTGAACATGGTTGGTTTTGGTCTAAACTAAGAATGGATTCTATCAAGTCATTTAACCACAATCCACAAGGTACTTCATGTGACCGTAATCAATGACTCCATTCCACTCTCTCTCATCCATCTATGCTTTTCATGTCCCACCTCACTGCTAGTTTCATGTTCTTGTTCGATGTCTTGGTTTGATGTGTCAGAATTCTTAGTTAGCTTCTTTTGGGTTTTTGTACTTAACCTTCTGTAACAATTAAGCATCCATGGAGTCCATGGACTCTTTGGTTTGAAGTTATGCATGGACATAAAAGGCCTATGCCTACTTTGGGGAGGACCCACTTGCATATCTTTTGGCTGGATTGGTTAAGTTATTTACCCTTAGACACTCTTACAATCAAATTTCTTTTGCCTATCCCATCAATGACATCCAATTGTGCACATATTCACAACATTTTTCAGTGAACTTTCCTTTTTATTGTTGTGAATTATTACACCATCTTCACATATTTCCTTATCTTAAACTTGTTCAAATTTAATGGACCACTTATCTATTTTATCCTATTTGTTAGCCTTCCCACTAACACTTCTAAAGGAATCAATCTATCATAGTCACAACCAAGCCAAGTGTAACCATTGATGAGACAAAGCATTTAATAGCTATGTGTTACATATTGCATACTAATTCATGATTCTATTATGATTCCAATGGGAAGAATGGACTAGAAGAGAGACTATCTTCACCATGGATGATGTGGCAGTACCACACAATGAGGACCATTCATGATTTTTGGATGTCAATATTATTTAGGGTGTTCCCTTCTCTTATTATGGACATCCAATTTTATAAATATTATATCTTTATACACCTGGGCACTCAGAGGTTGTTGTTCCATTTAAGTTAGTTTGTATGTTAGTCAATAATCCCATACCTACCCAATATTTTGTAAAGAACTTCTTCCTCCTCTTCTACACTTAAGGACAAGAACATGTTCCTCCTCTTCTACACTTGAGGACGAGTCTTCATTTAGTAATGGAGATACGATGAAATATGTTTCTTCATCTACTCCAACATCGTGTATCTAATGTTGGGGGGTATACAATGGGTATTCGATGTTGGGGATATACATTGGCCTATAAATATAGCACTTTGGCTCCTAATTTGACATCAATTTTTGCAATTTCTAGTTAAAGTAGCAAAGCTCTTGTAGTTTATTTTTCCCAGAGTTAGAATATTTTCTGAGTGCTTGCAAAAGAAGTCTGAGTGTGTATGGTTCTTTGTTTAAACACTAATGTACGTAAGTGTAACGGTGTGATGAGAATAAAAAAATATATTTTGATAATCCTTGCAACACTAAGAATAGATTAATATTTCTTTTAATGCACTTTACTTTCATGCACTCTACTATAATGCATTTGAATTAAGCAATTACTTTCTAATAGTTAATGAACACAAGCATGACCACTTCGAGCATACATATAGTACTTAGTAATCCAACAATGCTTAATGTTTGGTAGTCCAACAACACTATATGTGTTTAGGATGTGTCTAGGAAAGTGGGGTGCTCACTTGTGTTAGGCTAGCTAGGTAGTAGATGAATTAGATCTTCAATTACTTTACCATTCATTCTTGTTGTAGGCAATCAAAATTATAAAACATAAAATAAGAAAAATCATGTACCTCAATTACACTTAAATCATACCCTTGAGCCTCACAAGTGTAGTTGAGAAAACAATGAAAGTTCTCAATGCTCATTTCACTTCCTAGAAGAACTAGTGTACTAGATAACTATAGGTTCACAGAATTTGACTGGATTGCACGTAAATGCCTTAGTGATTCGTATGGTTGGACATAGTGGTACTGCCACTCATCACCAATGAATCACCAACTCACATAGTTTCTTTAACCTACTAATGTCCAAAGCCCAAAGAGTACATTGAACAATGATAGAGTCCCAAGTCAATGATCAAATGGATTCCCTTGAACAGCAGATTAATGATATCAAAGGTATCCAAGAGGAAATCTAACTAAGGGTTCAAGATAGATATGAAAAACATGTCTGAAAAAATTAGAAAATTGTCCCAAAGTTCAAAAGAAAAATGTTCAAGGAAAGATGAATTCTTTTGTAGATTTCTTCAAATAATTAACTAATCATTTGATCTAACATTCTAACCAAAACTACTATCCACCTAAGGATCATCATCAAGATCAATTTCTACCTAGGGACGAATACCAAGATGAATCCAAACATTATAAAGATTAGAACCAAGCTTAGCTTTTCCCTAGGAATCAGTTTTGAAACCATTCTCCACATGTTGGATGCCATGATGATGGTATCCCTTAACAAGGCCAAAGATTGGAACTTGAAGGTGAGGACTATTGGCATTGATAAAATGCATCAAGCGAATACATAATCCACATTCATGCAAAAAAAAAAAGTAAACTTGGATCATTATACTAGAGCCCCTGGATCTAGTGCTAAGGTGAAATATTGGCTTGATACCATGAAGAATCACTTTGATACATTAAACTTATCAAGCCAAGAATGTTTAGAAGTAGTCTCCTTGTATTTGAGAGGACTTGTTGCAACATGGTGGAATGGATTGAGATTTCAAGGCTTGATTACAAATTGGCTCGAATTTTGTCAAGATTTTGAACAAAAATTTGTACTAAATTCCTTTCTCAAAGAGTACAAGATGTGCTTTGATTCCTTAATATTGGGAAGATGATATGTGAAAGATTACTACAAGGAATTCTATGACATCTCTCAGTATGTAAGTCACTAGGATAAGGTAGAATTGGCATCAAAATTTTTTGGTGGACTACATGCACAACTACATCCTGAAACACATGCACATAATCCTCAAATAGTTGATGAAGCATTTAGAATTACTAAGGATCATGAGGAATCAAATCAAGTATGAACTACCATTCGATAAGTATAGTAGAAGAAACACCTACTAAGAGAACTTGATTTGGGTATTTTTCTTGTGGTGAAGATTATTTCAAGTGAGACTACCCAAAATTATGAGCAAGGATACAAAGAAACAATCAGACTAAGAACAAAAAAACATACAAAAAATATGACCAAAGAAAAGGTTCAAACAACCATTATACCTATGAAGAAGATTTTAGCATTAGCAAAGTTAGGTTTAAGAAAATTTTAATTTGCTTTACTAATTTTCAAAGGATCAATTATGTGCAGAAAAATTAAATTTTTGATTAATAATGGATCAAGTGATAATTTTATTTCACCAAATATAGTTAAGTCAATAAATTTTACTTTACCTTCCAAGAAAGTTATTAGAATAGAACTTGTAGATGGAACGATAGTGAGCAAGCATACTAGGTATGGAGAAATTATTTTTATCCTACAAGATATTCCTTTTTTTGGTGAACTCTTTAAATTTGAATTAGGAGATATTGATGTAGTCTTAGAAATTTATTTTTTGCAAAAATTTGATATCACCACCCACATTGTAACTTGTATTTTAAAAGTGCCAACCACTAACAAAGTTAGGGGGTAGGAATAGCAAAGCAAGTTCACATGATATCTATTAAGCAATCTAAGAGAATAGTCAAGAAGGATGCTATTATGTTGATTGTAAAAGTAACTCAACCTCAAAAATCCTTTAACATTAAGATTCTAAAAGAACTTGAAGAGTATAATGATCCAATATTTGGTAAAACTAGGTAACAACCTCCAAAATGAACTATTGAAAATGCCATTGATATCCTTCCTGGTATACAACTAGTTTCAAAAGCCCCTTATAGATTTTGCATCTTAGAATTAAGGAAATTAAAAGTACAAGTAAACAAACTATTGGAAGAAGATAAGATTTGACCTAGCATCTCACCTTATTATGCACTAGGCTTATCTATAAAAAAAATATGGTACATTAAGATTATGTATTAATTATTGGGTATTAAATAAATTAATGATTAAAAAAACCTATCCCTTACCTAGAATAGATGACCTATTTGATCAAATTACTGGGGCATGTTATTTCTCTAAGATTAATTTAAAATCAAGTTATTGCTAAATAAGGATTAATGAAAAAGATATTAAGAAAATTTCATTTAGAACTAGGTATAGATTGTATGATTTTGTATTAATTTCATTTAGATTGACCAATGCACTTACAATATTTATGACATTAATGAATAATATTTTCTAAGAGTTCCTTGATTAATTTATCATCATATTTATAGATGATATACTTGTTTACTCTAAGTTAAGTAAAGAACATGTTAAAAATTTAACAAATACAATGAAAGTCCTTAATGAACATTAATTAAAGATAAAATTAAGTAAATATGAACTCTTCAAAAAAGAAGTATCATACTTGGGTCATATAGTATCTAAGCAATGGTTACAAGTAGACCCAGCTAAATTTAGTAGAGTTTGAGATTGTCCAAAACTAAAAGATGCTACAACAATTCATAGTTTCTTAAGCTTAAAAGGTTTTTACCAACATTTTATTAAATATTATTCTACCTTGATAGTGCTCCTAAATGACCCTTTACAAGAAAAATGTGTGTTTAATTTCGATGTAAAATGCCTAGAAGCTTTACTCATATTAAAGATGCTACTCATAATAACACCTATCCTAAGAATTCCAAATGAAGAAATACCATTTAAGTATCTATAGATGTCTATGGAGTAGAAATCATGATAGTTATTTAACAAGAAGATAAGGTGGTATGCTTTGAATCTCATAAGTTACGAAGGGCTAAGGTAAATTACTCATCTCATGATTTACAATTGTTGGTAATTGTTCATGCTTTAAAGGTTTGAAGATATTATCTTTGTGGAAAAATATTTGTACTAAAAATAATAATAAAAGTCTAAAATATTTACAAAGATAACCCATCTTAAATACTTGACAACAAAGGTGGATAGAATTATTGGCTGAATATGATTTTGAGATTAAATATGTTCTAGGAAAATAAAATGTAGTGACTAACATCCTTAGTAGAATGTGAAACCTGATGATTGACATAGTGATAATCCCTATGGAAAAAGAAATTAAGGAACAAAAAAAGAAGATCCTAACCAATATTTCTTCTAAGAATAGTTATGAACTTTCCTCTAATCATCTATTAATGAAAGGATAGAGGGTATGTATACCAAAAGGAAATTGGAGAATTAAGCTATTATTCTAAGTTCATGAAGTACCATATGCTAGATATCCTGGATATGTCAAAACCTATATGATAATTCATATGTTTTATTTTTTGCTTGGAATCAAGACTGATGTGTGCACGTACATTAAAAATTATTTAACCTATGAGAGAGTAAAAGTTGAACAAAATAAACCAAGTGGATTACTACAGCCTTTGGAAGTCCCAACCTAGAAATGGAAAGATGTTACCATGGATTTCATTGTGGGATTAATAGTAACAAAGAAAGAAAATGAATCAATATTGATGATGGTTAATCACCTATAAAAGATGGCTCATTTCATAGCTTTGAAATCTATGAACTCAACTAAAGAGGTAGTTCAAAAATTTATACGAGAAGTATTTTGGTTGCATGGGTGTCCAAAATCAATCATCTCTAATAGAGATCCTATGTTCATATATGAATTTTTGTGAACTTTCTTCAAGGAACTTGGGATCTAATTAAAATTTAGCATAGTGTACCATCCTAGAGATAGATGGCCAAACTAAATGTATTAATCAAATACTAGAAGACATTCTATGAGGCTACACTAGAAGTAGACCAAAGACATGGGAGAATTACTTAAATCGAGCCAAATTTTCCTACAATAATAATTATCAAGGATCCATACATTGAACATCATTTGAGGTTGTATATGAATGAAATTTCCATACATCACTAACTTAAGAAGATCCAACTTTAAGATTAGAATGGAAGTGAGAAGAAATTAAAATTATAGAAAATATCATAATTAGAGTTAAAAAAATTTGCAACCCACCTAGGATAAGTATAAAGAATATGCAAATCAACTAAGACTTGAGATGCAATTCTAGATCAAAGATCAAATACTACTAAGAGTAAAACCCACCAAGAGTTTCCTTACATTAGGAATACATACTAAGTTAGCTTTAAGATATTGTGGACCCTCTGGAATTTCTAAAAGAATTTATTAAGTAGCATATTGATTAAGTCTTTTAGCAAATTTAAGAATTCATTTTTTCTTTCATGTAAGTATGCTAAAGAAGTTCCATGAAAATGATGTGCCCTATGTGCTAGATTGAAATACCTTATCCTTAAGATCCAATGGTAGCTTCAAAGTCAACCCAGTTGTAATTAAGGAACAAATAATGAAGAAGCTCTATAATAAAACCATTAGCAAGGTACATGTCAAATGGTCAAATTATGATCAACAAACTTGGGAAAATAAGGAGTTCATTCTTAACACATATCCTCAACTTTTAGATCATCATGATACTAAATGATAAATTGTATCTATTACTATGTCATTAATTATGTTTAGTAATTAATACTTTTTGCATGTATAGATGATAATGAAGATAATGATGGAACTGAAAATGAGGAGCATAATGAGAAAGTAGTTGCTGAGTAGCTAGATGTAGAGGAAGCACTCAAGGATGAGCTAGATGCTTAAGGGGGTTAGATTGTAACATCCCATCCCTTGTTAAAGGTAGAATTGTAATATTAATCATGTAATTAGACTTTGAAAGAAGGGGTGCCTCGTTATGAGGAGTTGTAACCTCTTGAGAATGGGTTTGGCCTATGGCATTAAAGGCTTGGCTTAGAGGTCATATCAGCATGGAGTTGTAAAGCCAAGATTAGCAAGTGATGAGAGCCAAGTGAAGTGGGACAAGAAGGAACTGATCACCCCTTAGGATAGATAACCTAACTATTGTTCTAAGTGTCACAGCAAGATAACCTATAGGGTGTTATAGTGTACCATCCTTTAAACTAATAAAGTTTTTTTGATATTTTTCTTTTTTGCATAATTCCATGTTCATCATTATTTTCAAGGTTACATGAGTTATCAAGTTATTTCCATGAATTGTGATGATTATATGCAATTAACGATGGCACTTCATCAACATCTGGGAATGAGATTTCATAACATGTGTCTAGGATATAAGTGTGCATGGTGTTTATTCCTATAAATGAACATGTTAGTTTTTTTGTTTAATATGAAATGTGAAATGAGCCTTTTCTATAGATGATTTTTTCAAAATTTATATTTTTCCTAACACAGACATTATAGCTCTACTTTTAATGAACCAAGGATTAAATGCATCATTTTTAAATGTCTTAGACACATTGGTGTGTTCAGATTCTAGGTAGGAAATTATCCTAACATACTTTCTTAATAAATTTTTTTTAAGAGATATTTATATTTAATTAAAAAACTAGCTTAGAATTCTAGTTTGATGATAAAATGTTATAGGTGGTATGACCTAGGTAGTGTTAGGGTCTTCAATGATCCATGAACAAAGTGTGATATTGTAACACCCTTCTTCTTAGCCATGGATTAGAAAGCATTACGTTGGATATAGAACCCCTAAAGATTAATTAAACATGGTAAAAAAATTAAAAATTAAAACAAAATAGCATAGTTATAAGAAAGTGAAAGAAAATATGGTGAAAACATGACCAAAAGAAAACAAAAAAAATATTAATAGAAAAAAATAAAATATAAATAATATAATAATTATATAAAAGAAGCCTAAAATCTAATGCTAAAGTGAAAATAGATAATGACATATACATCAATAAATTAATGCATAATAAAAAATATCTAGTAGTACCAATACATGTTTAACACTACATATAAAAATCTATGAACAAAATACATAATGCATGAAAAGGAATAGACTAATTCATATCCATAAATATCATAATATGGAAAGAGATAAATTTAATAATGTTGAAAAAATAATCATGAATCTAATCCAAATATTAACAAAAATTATCAGAAGATCTCCATGCTCCACCTAGCCTTGGTGATCTTAAAAGAAGAGAGTTAATATACACTAAGTGAGAAAACTTGACACCTTCTTTAATTAATTGAAATTTAAGTCTCATGGTGGCTAGATGAAGGCATGATAGCCTAAAACATGTCTTTAAGCACAAATAATCCAAACATCATAGACCACACACAATACATATATTTGACCCTCATACAAAAAGCTAACAAAACTAAATTATCTAATCCAGCTCATCAACCTTCAAACAAGAAGGCTAAAATGCATTACACTCATTTTTAATGTGTGAATTACTATCATGAGTATTTTCAAATGAAATTTTCAAGCTAAATGCTAAATAAAAAACTAAATTACAATGCATATGGATTTTATTTATTAGTCTTTAATTTAGGAACACCTCTTTTGATTTCCTTGTTATTTTCTATGTGTGTCATTTCTAAGTTTTGAGCTTGAAAAAGATGTCTTGGTAGAGGCCTAGGATTCAGAGGATATGTCTAGAGAGGAGAGGATATGTCTTGCTATTTTGGAAATCATCTTGAGAAAGAAATCTTGTCTAAGAAGAAGACATCTTAGGGGAGATTTCCCCTTAAGCCAGGAGATGTCTTGCATAATACATCTCTTATGTCTTACTACAAGACATTTAAGGTAAGATGTCTTACCTATGCAGGAAACATCTTGTTCCTAGATAAGACATCATACAAAAATAGTAGATGTCTTACTCAAGAGTTGGAATTTTATAGGATACATATTAACAAGGTTAGAGATGACTTGCACAACTAGGAAAGCTTCTAAAAATACCCATACTAATTTATAAAATAGCCTAAACAAGATGGAAAAGGATGAAAATAGTTAGGGAGAAGGTGAAAATACTTGGAAAACATCTAAAAAGCATCAAGTTGAGTTGAGGGAAGGTTTTTGGATTTTTTATCTTCTAGTCTATGATAAATATTATGTATACATCATTGTTGGTACCATATGTAAGAGAAAGAGCTTTTGAGAGTAGTGAGCTAAGCAAGAGAATGTGTGTGAGCACAGTGAATATGTGCGATTAGTGACTGCATCTCCAAGATTAAATTGTGGTGTGTTGTTCTAAGTGTTGTGTTCACTTTTATATTACTTGCGAGTCAAGATCTCTATCCTAAGTTATATGAGATATTCTATATTGGTTGTATCTTATGTTGAGAATAGCCATTATATGCTTGTAGAGCCTCATGCTCTACAATATCATTTAAGTGTGACAAGTTTTGGATGTTTGTGGGTTGGGGAACCCAATTGTAATAGCTAATTAATTCATTAAAGACAGATAATTTTCTTGTTTTCTAGTAAAAAGTTTTATAATTTTTATAATATCTAGATTTAATATTAGAGGATGATTTATTTGTGAAGTGAACTTGCTCTAGTTTTATTAGTATCAAAATTTTGGAGCTTAGATTTGTGTTGATTATTGCTTGGGCATTGGTCAAGGATTTTGTTAATTTTAGATGACCCAAGAAGAAATAGGTACATGCTATGAACCTCAACATGGAGAGAATGGAGTCTACCTTCCAAATGATGGTTACTCAGTTAGATGAAATTACCATAAAAGTAGATAGAAATACTAGTCCTAGTAATATCTAGGCACATGGAAGTGAAAAACATGTTCATTCATATGAAGAAGTTTCACAACTACATGCAAATAGAGTGGATGAAGAGGAAGGACAATCTATATATGGGAGTGTAGTAAACCATCAACTAAGGATTCTAATGATAAGGGATCCTATTCCTTATATGAAAAACCCATGGGCTTCGATGGCATTAAACACTTCTTCTCTAGGCAAGATTGATGAGGAAGATGAGGCAAGGCTTGCAAGAGTGTTTAGAAATGTTGCTAGACATACATACATAGAGTTGAAGATTTTCAATGATGTAGATGGCATCAATGCTTTTTCTAGTTAGCTGAAGGTACTTGAAAAGAATTTCTAGTCGCATGAGGCACCAAATAACTTTAGGGTACCTATTATTGAAGCTAGATTAGAAGGTATGACCTCTACTTGATGGAAAAAGGAATCCCAAGGTTATGAAAGATGAAATGGTAGACCTATCAGAGATTAAAATATGATGAAATATAGGTTGAAGAAAAAATTTAAGAAGTATTTTTAGAGAAAATAAATCATTATGAAGTTAAAATTCCTAATACAAGATGAAAATGATGTCAAGGAATTTTACATCAAATTTTGTGATCTATTCCATCAAGCTACGGTAAGCTGGTAAGAGTATGAATAGGCTTCAATCTTCTTAGGATGTCTCAAAATGGTGTAATAGCAGGAGCTATCTTTTTATAAGTCATAAAATCTTGATGAGGCTTATGATTTGGTGCTCAAGGCTAAGAAGAAATTAGGTGGATTTGAAACTAGGAGCAAAGAAACTTCCCAAAGGAAGAAGAAGGGATCTAGATCTTAGAGAGAATTCAAGGACAAATCTAAAGATAAGGAGAAAAAAAAGATAAGCAAACTAAAAGAGATGATAAAAAGGGCAAGGCCATGAAGGACCAAGGAAAGGTAGGCAAAGGTTAGGGCAACAACTCATAAAAAATTTAGTACTTCAAGTGTGGAGAATGAGGATACAAGTAATGTGAATATCTACTTCACAAGGTAGCCAAGAGTAAGGATGTGAATATGTCAACCATGAATTGATCATGACCTATGGTGGCTAACTACAACTTCACCACAATATGTTGATAACCAGAAACCACTCAAGACAACTAAAAATAACAAAATAGACTTAAACATAAGTTCATCATAATATATGGTGGCTAACATTAACTTGTGAAATTTTAGAACTTCTAAAACAAAGATTTGAGATTACAAGAGAAGGAAAAATGATCAACCACAACCTTAACACAATCCATGGTGGGAGATCATATTTTTACCATAACTTGAGGTTAGCATTGGAATTTTCACCATGATCCATGGTTGACTCATGATTTTGGTGGAAATTGTAAGGAAAGGAGAAATCAACTTGAAACAACCTCCAAATAAATATTAATCCATAGGGACTACTAGAAGTATCATAGACATGACTTAAAGGACATAATTTGATAATCAAATTAAGGAAAATGGGATCATTGAATTGATGGTTTAATAAAGAATTCAACACTATTTTAAATTATTAAAAAACCATAAAATTATAAGAACTCTAAATTTGGAAAAATGGTTGGAACCCATTTCTATCTATGACAAGATGAATATAATAGAATAAAGAGTTGAGACTAACACACAATATCCAAGTCTAAAATAGTTGTTTCTTGAATTCTCATGAAATCATCAAGAATAATAAAATTATAGTAGAAAAAAACAATGATTTAAACATAGAAATTAGATGAGAATATGTACAAAGAAAGACCCTATTCCAATCATAATTGTATATGAATCTAAAAAGAATTTATCAAAATCCATTCATATCAATAATTCACAAAACCTAATAATTGAAACAAACACAATAAATACCAAGATAACTCACTTGAAAAATAGAAACACAATCCATGAAGTAACACATGAACATAGGCAAACACTCTCTCATAAGATGCACATGAACAAGTAAAGCTTTGCAATGCCACCACAAGCCTTTAATTCAATAGTGCTTTTGCATCCAAGAAAATGAATGTCATAATGATTGAAAGAATAGAGTATGGGGGTCTTAATGAAAAAATACCAAAAGTAATAATAATAAAAACAACCCTAACTTTATTTTGAAAAATAAAATTCAAATAAAAAAGAAAAAAAATACTATAAAGCCTTTCATGACTCATGTAGACTTTGCATAAAGCCAATTAAGGCATACTAAAAATATTTAAATCAAATTAGTACATATTGAAGTAATTTAATTAATAAAAATAATATCATGCTTATGGAAAAACTTGTTCATATAATTAGGTTTCTCACATGCCCATACCATAGCATCGATGAAAAGTTTTTCATACTCATCCACTAGGTTAGTACACATAAATTATAAATATATAATTGATAATGCATGAAATTACATATACACAAGCATAAAGCTAAAATTCAAAATATCTAATAAGCATAGCTCAAAAGCATAAAATAACATCCAAGATATAACAATTACAAAAGTACAAGGTATAAGTACCAATATAAGCATTGAAAAAAATAGGAGTTACATATATTATTATCATATGTACATAATACAAAATAAAATATCTATAATCAAATATTGATAAAGGTAGATAAGTAACAAAAGAAATAGTTTTTAGAGATAATTGTATTTCAACATTCAATCATAAAATATATAAAATATTTATGGCTAAGCATTAATAGTAGTAAGAAGCAAAGGATATAAATACTAAAAAATGTATTTTAATAATAGAATTATATTTATTTATGTAAAGTAATAATGTAATTCTATTAGTTAATTCATGAAATTAAAATAACCTATTGAAACACATCTCATAATATTAAATTCGGTAATTTAACATATTCATTAAATTAATTAATTAAACCTATGCAAAATTTTTAGGTTTTGACATTTTGCTGCTCCTTTAGAAAACTTCTTCCTAGAAAAAGTAAGGAAATTTAGCCCTTATATTTTCTTGTATTTCCTAACTTGCATTATGATTTTTCTATTGTTCCTAACAAACAGTTGTCATAAGAATTACCTTACTTTGTAATTATCTTTCTTTTCAATTTTTATATAATATTATAAGTAAGTAATATTTGGTTGAAGGTTTATTTCTCATTATTGTATAACATGGCTTTCATCTAGGACATACTTTCCTAGGAGGGAGATATAGAAGATATTATTAATTATTTTTAAATTTAATTATTAGACTAAATAGGAGGCTACTTTTCCAACTTTTTTGATTATCTCAAATGGATCAACATATCTTGAGGATAGTTTGTTTACAATTTGAAACTAAGTGTAGTAAATGCTAGACTCCTTATTAGCAAGTTGATAAGTGGAGTGGATAATTCAGTTTGGTTAGATTCATTTGATGTTTGAGTTGATACTTAATATGTGATCTTGGATGTTTGAAATATTTTTACATACTAACATGTTTTTTAAGATGGAATACCTTCATCTAATCATCATGAGGCTTATCATTGATTTAGTTGAAGGAATTGCCAAGGCTTTTATGAGCTAGTATTGAAGATAGGTTTGATTATTTTCTTATTTTGTGTTATTATGTCCAACAATGATAGATACTAGAGGTGGACATTTCTTTGGTAGAAGAGTGAATGATAGAACTGGAAACCAAAATTTAACATCTACTCCCATTCTTCTTTGAATAGAGAATCCTGTAATGGCTACCCAAGTAGATTCTATTACCCATACTCTTATCCTAAATGAGGATATCAATCAAGAAAACATTAGTTGTTATCTATTCTAGTTCCTTTGTTAGTATATAGAGAAGAACTTGAACTCATTGCTAATGCTCATTACTTTAGAAAATGATATTAATAATAAATGACTAATGGAACATAATCCTATGAAGTAATTTTGTAAGCTAGGATCACATGCATTTCAAAATGATGAGGATCCTACTAGTACCACTAAATGGTTAAAAGATATTATTGAGAACTTGAAGATCATGAGTTACACTTTCATATAATGAACTCAATTAGCAATCTACTAGTTCAAAAGTTTTGCTAGTTTTTGGTAAGCTAGTAAGGAGAAGGTGAATCATTGGGAGGATTGTGATCTTCATTAGAGAAATTTTCTTCTTACTTTCAATGAGCATTATATTCCTTCAAAGTACATGGAGGTAAAAGCAAATGAGTTATATTGGCTCTACTAGACTAATTGGATTATGAAAGAGTATAAGTGCAAGTTTTTAGAGCTAAGTATGTATGTGACTTACATATATTTTGATGAAAGAGATAAAGCAAAACATTTCATATATGGTCCTTATGTATCTATTAAGGCTCACTTACTTTCTATTCATCTTTAGACATATGAAGATACACATGTTTGTACAATGGACTTAGAGTATAGTTAGTTTGTGATTGTAGAACATCGTGATCATTATTAGATAAGGGATTTAACCTCTTCTAGGAAGTGTTGTGGGTCTAAGAGAGCCTTGGATTTAGGATCTAGTGGGTAACAGTAGCAATAATCCTTAGAGAATGGGATCAATTATTAACCTATTACCTATCATACTTGCAGAAATATTAGGCATGTCCAAAGACATTATTCTAATTGACGTAATTGTGGCTACTTAGGTAATAAAAGTTTCAAATATTTAAAGCATTTGAATGGTGAATATTCTTAGTAGGTTGATAGACCTATAGATAAGTAGGGTGGTACTATGATGCATGCACATATGTATGCTTTGATTAACTAGTTAGTGGGTGCTTTATCAAACATCATGATGGAGTCTAGAAACATGATTTTAGATTTTATAGTTTTGATTCTCTTTGATCTTGGTGCTAGTCATTGATTTGTTTATCCATGGATAGTTAGATGTTAGGTTTGGAAAGTTAGCCTCTTGTTCAAGAGATTTTCATTAGCACCATTGGTAATTGTATGCTAAATATGGATTAATTCTATAGATCTATATTCTTCATAATTTAGGATGTCTTTTGGATCAGTGATCTTTATGGAATAATCCTAGAGAAATAGAAAATCATTCTAGATATGGATTACTTATTATGCTATTATGGTAGCTTGGACTGTTATCGTAAGACACTTTTCATGGTACAATTGATGATGTTTAGTTGATCATTTATCGGATGCTACATAATGTTAAGTTAATCTTATCTATTCGAGGTCTTTTTGTTACTTGTTGTGAAAGGATCTTCTATTTTGTAGTTTTAACCAGTGATTCTTATTCTTTATTAGGGATTGGTTAGATTCTTTTTTTCCATAAATTTTTTTGTTGTCTTCCATTTGGAGTTACTTGATTTACATTCAAGTCATGATATTGAGTTTGAGATTACTTTGACATTTGGTACCAAACCTACCTCTAATGTTCCACATAGAATGTCATCTATTGAGTTAGCTAAACTTAATATTTAACTTTAGAAGTTGTTGGAAAAGGATCTAATCCATCCAAGTATGTCTTCTTGAGATGTTCATGTTCTCTTTGTCAAGAAGGAGAATCATAGCATGAGGTTGTACATCGATTATTGATAACTAAATCAAGTAAATTTAAAGAGAAAGTAATTTTTACCATGCATAGATGATTTCTTCTATCACTTAAGAGAACTTCAAATATTCTTAAAGATATATATGAAGTCAAGATATCATCAGGTTTATATAAAAGAAAAGGATGTTTTGAAGACTATCTTTAGAACATTGTGTGAGCATTATGATTTTTTGGGATTGTCTTTTTGACTTACTAATGATACTACAATGTTGATGCATCTTGTTAATTATGTCATGAGATCATACCTAGAATAATTTATCATCATGTTAATTAATAATATATTAGTATATGCATCATAATAAGTTCATCATAAGCAGCAGTAAAAGGTAGTTTTGTAGATGCTTCAAGAGCTTTAGTTATTCAATTAGACTTTGAAGTATTCATTTTAGCATCATGAAATTTAGTTTTTGGGAAATTTCATTTGGAAGTCTAGTATAGCAATCAATACTATTAAGATATGAGATATTTGGGGTTGATAATTTTGAAAGGATGTTAGGCAAATTCATTATTTTCTTGGGTTGGCAAATTACCATATGAGGTTTATGAAGAACTTCTCTTGCATTTCCTCATCTCTTACAAATTTTTTGTAGAAGAATGTTGGGTTCTCATAGGACTCATACTACAAAGTTTCTTTTAATAAACACAAGAATGAACTGATTTTATCTTCTATTTTAATTTCTCTTACTCCAAGTAAACTAATTGATGTTTTTACTAACACATTAGGTGAAGGTTAGGGGTTTATCCTTATGCAAGAGGAAAAAGTAGTGATATATGCTTCAAGGTAGTTAAAACCAAAATAAGGAATTCTATCCCACTCATGATCTCAAGTTAGAAGTGGTGGTATTTATCTTGAATATTTGGCATCATAATTAGTTCAATGAGAGGTTGATAATATGGACTAATCATAAAGAGCTATAATACTTGATGAATTAAACATAGTTGAACCTAAGTCAAAGGAGGAGGCTTGAATTAATAATTAATTTTAACTTTATCATATAGTATTAGATAAGAAAAAATAACTTTATTGTTGATTCCTTGAGTCATGTGGTTGGTAAACTTCACAACTTGGTGATTTAGTTAGATGTATTGGATGAGATCAAGGTAGGGTAGTAATGTGATTATTGATGTGAACAACAAAGATAGTTTAGTGATTCATTGGTTTTAATAGATGCAGTTGGGTTTCTTAATTATAAGGATTGGATGTATATGCTTGATTTCCTACAACAACATCTATTGGAGGAAGCTCATCTTAGTAGGCTTTAGATGCATCCTATTAGTGAAAAGATGTACCATATGCTAAAGAGGCTATACTAGTGGCTAGCATGAAGAAGTACGTTGGAGAACTTATGGAAAGATGCCAAATCTTCAAGTAGGTTGAGCTTAAGGATCAATAATAAGATGGTTTCTTATACCTTCATATGATCCCTGAGTAAAAGGGAAAGATGATTGGTATTGATTTCATTATTGGGTTACCTTGCACTAGGGGTAGAAAGAATGTCATTCTCATTAGTCTATGATATGGGCACGTCTTGCTATGGATGATTTTTATGTGTAAGTATTATTTTTATTTTTTAAAATAATTAAATCTATGATATGTGTTGTTTCCTATTTTTTATGATTTTGGCATGTTTTTGGGCTTTGTGGGAGGTTACGTATATTACATGAAATTTTAATAATAGATTTATTTTATGATGTTTTAGTTTTAAAAAAATTATATAGTTGTATTATAATGGATTTTTGAGTGATTTTCCATAAAACCCCACTTTCCATTCAATTGGGTACTTTGGCATCCAATTTATTAGATCTAAAAAGGTTGTTGAATTAAGGGCTTGTGACAATGCATGAACCTTTGTTGGTTTGTAAGCATTGTATTATGAGAGTTCATGGCTAAGTTTCATGTGATGTTGTAGATTTGTGCTTTGATATTTTTGGTGAGTAATCTTGGTGCTTTTTAATATTCATTTTAGTCCATAGGATTTTATGCATATTTAGTAAGAGTTGAATGATATTTAATCTATGTAGATATATGTGATTTTTGATTTGGGGATTGAATTTTACTTTACACAAGTAGTATTCTATGATTTTTTGTCTTAATTAATTGTACATTCTACTCTAATTTCCATGTGTTTTGCTAATTTTAAATTTCAAGGATTTTATAAAAATTAATTAACCAACTATATTGGGGCATGGATATTTCTCTTTTAACTATTATTATGTTACTATTACATTTTTCTTAAAATAGATTCTATTGAGTTTTGATCATTTTTTGAGATTCTAAGTCTTTGTCATTTGAAGAGTTTTCAATGGTATTTTCCTAGGGTTTGAACCTTTTCATTATGCCATCATCTTGTGGTCTCTTTTCCTTGTTTTTTTAATCATGATTTTTGGGCTTTTTTCTCTATGCCCTTAGTGTTCATTGGCAATTGTTGAACATTGGTTGATCTCTTTTTTTTATTTTAATCTCTATTTTGAAATTCTTACTAAAATCATAAGTTGTAGTATGATTACTAAATTTTATCAAAATTTGTTGTTAGGTTGTGGTCATTTAATGAAACACTATCAAGAAAGGTCATGTAGTAACCTTTTGCATTATAACCCTCACCTTGTCAAACCTAAGGCTAGAATTTCATTGTAAAATGTGAAGATTGTAATCCAAGAGATATAATTTCACATACTTTAGCTTTTGGGGTTGAAAAATGCCTCATAAGTGGTCAAAGCCTCAACCCCTAGGTAAAAAAAGTTATATTATGTCCATATTTGGATTTGGGAGGGTTAAAAATGTCTTTTGGGCTACCAAAATTGGCATTTTGATGGGTTTTTTTGTCAGTATAACTTTTGCTACGTTGGAAACACCTAGGATGGGGGTGGGAAGGAGGGATATAACCTCACCTATGCCCAAAATTAGAGGGTATAACTCCTACACCACATAGCATTGCACCTTCCCCCCAATGTTGCTCCAACATGTCCCAAAACCTCATCATTGCTCCAGCTCTAGCATTGATACTACACTTTAGCATTGCTACTAGAAGGCTTGGCATGGGTGGAAGAAGCCAATGTGGGTAAAATTCCTATTCACTATTTTTAGTAAATGGAATGGTCTTGATATCATGGGGATATAAAACTTACCATACATAAAAAAACCATGCTAGATTTGGATGCTTACAACATCTGTACATGGTAGTAATTTGTCAGCAATTAGGCAAAAATTTGCAACCAAATTTATGGTGAAAAACCTATAAAAATCAAGATACAACACCATGGATAGGTTTCACTTTTTTGGCATTCAAGAGCTTTGAAAAATTCATTATAGGCACAAATCTTTTGAGAAAATTTAAGCATGAAGCCAATAACCATTGTAGCCATTTTTATCCCCCTAAGATTGTGTGGCATTTTGCAATAATGCTAAGCAACTTGGGCATTAAGACTTCCAATGTAGATCTTTTTTGTAGGCCAAAATCCCTACACATATCTTACCTGCACACCCCTCTCCCCCCCCCCCCCCCCCCCCCCAACTTGCACCACCAATGTTGTAGATTTGGTGAGTATTTTAGCAAGGTTTCATATCTTCACAAGTTGTGAAGCATTCAGATCATCAAGCTAACTATGTGCCCAAGGCTACTAGCTTCAATAGATTTCAAACCCCTATGAAGTGAACCCCCTACTTTCTTAGGAACCCTTGTACATATTTTTGAACTCTCTTTATTTTTTAAATAAAGTTTAAAGTTCTATTTTGCTGTGCAAGTTAATTTACATTTCGTATATTCTATGCATTATCTTATATCAAATCTACTTTATTTTCATTTTTGCATTATTGCCATATACACTTTATAAGTCTCTAGGTGATCTGCCAAACCATTCAGGATACCCAAGATCCTATTTTTCATAGAGGTTCTTGGGATTTAAGGTTAAAATTGTTTTGCTAGAACCTTTGGTTCTCTAGCAAAAAATTTTTTTTGTTGCCACAATTTTCTAACACTAGAAGGATTATCTTCACCCAAGTTCTATGTCCAATCTTGTATTCTATTCTAGTAGTTTTGCCTACCAATTTGAAACTTTGAATTTTGTAGCCAAAACCTTTAAATTTTCACAACATCCAATGTTGCCATCCATCCCCCCTACCACCAAAACCCAATGTGAAGGTTGTAGGTGATTTGGATTTTGGAAAAATTTTCATAGTGGCTGCTAGAAATTGCAAGGCTAGCATTGGTGTTCTAACTAAATCCTTATCCCACTCTACTATGAAAACTTCCCAGCAAGGCTAGTGTTGGTATCCTACCACAACCAAACACTAACTTTGCAAAAACCTTTGAAAAATCAAGATTTTCACCTTGTTTTTGGGCACTTACCATACCATCGACCAAGGGGTAACACCCCCAACACTATGCATAAGGGTGTAATATTTTTGTCTTATTCCCCTTCTTTCACCCCTTGCCATCCCCAATGTGGGTAATACTAGGAAACCTAGAGTGGTAGGGGTATAACACTAAAACCATTACCTTTTTGTGGGGATGAAAGTTATACTCCCCCTCTTCTACAACTTGCATTGTATTTTATACTTACAATGTATGGCAAATTTTAAATCATCCTCCTTTGATATTTTATCAATTACACTTGCTAGAGTTTTCATTTTTGTCAATTAATTTATCACTTTATCAAGCTAGCTTAACATTATCAAGATGTCTTTCCAACAATCAATTGTCTTGTCTTTCAACTTTATCGATACTAGGTCGAGCCAATAGGCTATAAGGGTGTATGACCTCAAGGGTCCCATTGTGGAAAAATGTAGACAATTGTTAAGGCTTAGGGGATGAATTCCTAAGTTCTTGGTAATACATGAAGATCACTATAACTTCATTTATGCCAAGATTTAGGCTCGCTTGTTGATTCCAAGGATGGAAGCAAACATCAAAAGGGAGTATGAGCTCATACATTGTTATGGGAAAGAATATATTCCTTTCCCATACAACAAGATACATCTTACTCAGACTGACACTTTCATTCTATCTCAATTAATTGAGATGGATGAGGAGGATGTGAAGGCTAGTGCAGATGATTAGTAGGAAGAAGAAAATAAGTTTGGAGTTGAGCCCAAACATGAGAATCTCATAGGAGGGCTCTTTCATTAATCAACCCTTAAGGCCATAGTGTCTACATCAATCCCCTTCATCTCTTCCATAGGATAGATTCCCCAATCTTCAACCCCTCCATACCTTACCATGTTTGGGCCAGCACTTTCTATTGTAGTGCACCAAACACAATTAGTGTCATAGTCTACAACCTTCCATTTCTCCTTACCTTTCGCCACATATCCAAAGTTTGTGCAGTCATCATTGGTGGTTGTAACCACTACTAATCCCCTTTCCACCTAGATGCGACCCACCATGGGACCTTTCGCCATATATCCAAAGTTTGTGCAGTCATCATTGGTGGTTGTAACCACTACTAATCCCCTTTCCACCTAGATGTGATCCACCATGGGACCTCAAGTGATCCAAGGATCACATACCACCTTCATCCCATCTCACCTCATAACCTTCTACTTAAAATGCTTGTTTCTACAAGTTTGGCTACACACCATAACAAGAATATTTCCAATGTCCCTTACAACAAAATCCCTTAATTGGTACTATGCCTTGCTATGAGGATCTATATCCTATTTAGAATATCTGATTTTGTAGTACATTAATCATTTCAAGTACAACTTGAAAGCTAATACCACCCTTGACCAATTGATGAACATAGCAAGAACTCCTTCAACTAGTGTAAAAGTTCATCCAACAATGAAACACTTTGCTAAACAAGATCCTAGAATAAATAGCTAAAACTCATCTTTTAGCTATCTTTAAAGGGGTGGTTAACAATTTTATTAAATCAAAATTATACTAACTTTATTGATGGTCACTAAGTCAAGTCTTTTCTGAAATCAAAAACATAGAAGATTCCATGCATATAAGAATCAACATGCATGGAAGAACAAGAAGAGGGGAAGGCAAAACAATGTGGTGGTGGTTACTGTAACTAAAGAAAACAAAATGATCACTCAAGGACCAAGAATTAAATAGCCCAAGGCCCCTTCTAACAATAATAATAATCAACCTTGAACATTTAGGGCCTCTACATCAACTACTTCAAGGTCCAACTATGCATGAAAAGACCGAACAAAATACACTAGGTTATCCTTGAAGGCATCAGAACCATTAGATCAACTATTGAAGAGTGGGAGGATACAATATAAATAGATGACCAAAAATGTCTGAAAGAGGCATGTGAGACTATGTGAGATAGCCAAAGATCCACTCGAGCAACCAAAGATGATCCTCTGATGCCTAACTATTTTGAGCTTAATCCTTTTTTTCACTATCATCAATTTCCAAGCCATGACACTAATTTTTTCCTTGCATTAAAGGATGACATGCAAAGAATGATAGATAGGGGTGAGCTAGTACTTGATGTGTTCAATCGAATTAGGCCTCAAAACTAGTTGATGCATGTATATAAAGGCTTTTTGAACACCAACAATAGCTTGTATACCATACTGGCATTTAATGTTAACAATGATCCAAGGCCTACGAGAAAACCATTCATGATTCGAGTACCTCCTCACAACAAAAGAGGACCTTTAACTTATACTAGTTCAAGGTCCACCTTTGTTGTAAGGGTACCATCACTAATGCCCCCAAGGATTCTTTTGTAATTAGAGTACATCCCCCTCATGTGTCAACTGAATCCACTTGCACAACTGAACAATGACTTCCCTTGGTGGCTAATGTAATGGACCCTTCCTCCCAAATAACCGAAAATAATCAAAAATCCCCAACCAAGTAAAGGAAGAAGCTTGTGCAAAAGCCCAAAAATAAAAATGATAAGTAAGCTAAAGAATGGAAGGGAGTGGGCCTACTAAAGCCCATTCCTATATCATCTATACCATGACCTCTTCAACCAAGGTTCCTTTAACTAGAAAACCATGGGAGGACCATAAACCTAAGGGAAAGGGAAAGGGAAGAAGCCACCATAGTAACCAAAACATGAAGTACACATTTTGAAGTGCAAGGAGGAAGTTAATAACAAGGATGACAAGCTCATGGCCAACAACAAAGACTTCCTAAATGCAATGAAATAGGTCAAATAATCATTGAAATAAAAAAATACAACCCTTAACCTGTATGAATTGGTCATGACTTTTTTTGTGCACCATAAAGCACTAGTCAATATGTTGACCTCCATTCTTATTAGTGAGGACATTCCTACTAACAAAGAATCCATCCATGCATTGATGGTGCCATCTTTACCTAGGGAGACAAAGTCAACATCAATAGTGTTTCATCATAGCCCCTAAAATGACAAGGTAACCAAGAATCCTATCTTTATAACTATTTGGGTAGGAAAATACAAGATGAATAGAGTGCATGTTGATAATGGAGCCACAAAAAACTTCATTCCTTATACTATAGTTGAGCGTTTAGGCCTAACTAAACATATACAACATATGTCAACATCAACTCTCAAATCCTTCAATGGCACAAGTTACTGGCAAGGGGTCTATCTCCTTAGATTGGTAGGGGAGAAATTCCCCACAACCACTAATTTCATGGTGGTGGAGGAAACACCAGGATTCAACCTCATCCTAGGAAGGCCTTGGCTAGCTCAATCATGGACTGTATCTTCACCTATCTACCAAGAACTTCACTTATCTTACAAAGGAGGAAAAATTAGCATTCATAGTGATAGTATGGTTCCCCTAGCAATTAACGATGTAGACATAGAGCAGGGATTAGAACTGGAGTTTTAGCAAGAAAATCCCAACCACAAAGTCAAGGAACCCGATGGAGCAGAGAAGGCCAAAAACAACAATGATGGACCAAAGAATATGATATGGGAAGAGTTCCTCTTTAACATCATCAGTGAAGGGGATGGGGAATACAAGATTGTGCCTAATAAGCCATATATGTTTCCTAATATGTCAAAGATTAGGAAGAATTTGCACAAATGATGTACATCCTTGATCCTCCTACTTTATGCACTCGTATGCACTTATAGCCCATTAGCCTAGTTTATGTATTGCCT
This sequence comes from Gnetum montanum, assembly GCA_015680685.1. Classification (NCBI taxonomy): domain Eukaryota; kingdom Viridiplantae; phylum Streptophyta; class Gnetopsida; order Gnetales; family Gnetaceae; genus Gnetum; species Gnetum montanum. The sequence goes on from MNCI01010939.1 coordinate 153,767, forward strand.
GTTTATGCCATTTGGTTTGCTTATATTAAGCTTTAATTTTCATGTAGCCTAAGAGTTTACATTTGTTTGCATTTCTATTTATTAAAACCTTTTCTTTTTCTTTCAGCATGATAAACACAAAAAACCTCATAAAAACTTTAAAACCAGAAAACCCATAAAACCTTTAAAACATAAAATAGACAAAAGTATATGTTTCCTTTTTTAGAATGTGGGGCTCATCATGGCCTAAAAGTGGCAAGAACATCATGTAGCCCACCATTTCCTTAAACTAAAAAACATACTACGGCCAACCATGGCCTTAAAATAGCAAATATAATATGGTTTTTCATGGCCTAAAACTAGCAAATCCTCTAGCCCACCATTGCCTAAAATTGGCAAAACCTATGGCCCACCATCACCTAAAACTAGCAAATCCTATGGCCTACCATGAACTTAAACTATTGAACAATATTTTAACTTATTTTCATTTTAGTTTACAACCTTATTACCTAGCCATATCAATCATTTTATTGCATTACAACCTTACGACCAAGTTAGCCAATGTAACTATGAACAACATTTATAATGTAAAACCATGTAACCATAGCATGAATAAGACCATAATTCCAAATATGATATAGCCAAAACTAAAACTTAGAAGTAAAATCAAAGCATTTACAACATAAATAGCCATAGCCACATTGCATGGTAAAATGTTCAAACAATAAATAATAAACATGAAACCATCTCTAACTAAAAATTTGGCTAAATACTAGCCATCACAACAAATGACATAAACATCAGTGATCTTCAAAAAAACAACTAAAAGTAGGCAACTGGTGATTCTAAGAAGCATATGGAGGAGGAACTACTGGATCATCCTTGCCCTCACTACTAGGACCACGAATATCACTTGGTTCATGTAACATAATAACATAAGACTAATTAGAAATGAAAGCATAAAAAATGAGTTAATAACCTAAGCAAAACTAAAACATAATAAAATCAAATAAAAATGTTCAAAACTATAGGGAATCTAGCTCAATGAGTTCTAGGGGGAGATTTTGAAGACCAACCTCCAAACGATGGAGGATTTCATCTTCTATCATATTGGCCAAGTCAATGTCCCTAAGATTAACTCATGTAAGGATGTTGCTCTCATTGAAATTTGTCCATTTGGATGCCTCTCATAACACCATGGTAGTATAAACTTCACCTATAGCCATAGAGACCTAAGGAGTAGGAGATTTAGCTATTGTCAGTGTGCCTTCAAAGAGTTTGTAGGCACTTTTAGCTTGGATCCCCTTTATGAATAGCTCCATCTTACTCCATTTAGTAGTCTCCTCTTTAAGCCACTTTAGGTATGCCTCACAATCAGCCTTGTATTTTCTCTTTTGATCTTTTTGTGCCCAATCCCACTCTAGGATCCATGCATAATAATCTTTCCAATCCTTGGCTTTGCAGGTGATGAGGTCCATTTGTAACTACTACTCTGTCATCTCCCTAGCAAGGGCAACCTTGTCATGAATGGCATTTTAGTAGCAGGTCCACATGATCACCTAGATTCATAGGTTCTTCATGTTAGTTACTTGGGCTTCCATAAAGCCCTTATGATCTTGCAAATCAATGATCATTTGGACTTGCCTTTTATTCTCCTCCTTTAAGGCCACAACTTGCTCCCATAGGGATTTGTTAGGCCTTTGAAACTCCCATAACTTTTTGGACATGAAACTACAAGATTAATGGTAGTTTCATATAACTTCCATGGTATATTTTCAACCTTAGGAAGGAACTTTGGCAAGGAGTAAATCTTCATGTCACAATTAGGGTCCCATGCAACTATAGGCACTGTAAATAAAATAACCATAAAATATATCCATAAGAACAATGTATAACATGAATAGCCACAAGAAAAAACATATAACCAAAAATACCTTTAAAAACCATATAAAATAATTGAGGCAAAATAGAGAAAAGTTCTTATTGATTTTGGAAGCAACTTATTGTAATCAGTAGATGATGCCCTTAGTCACTCCTCACATAAATTCCTCTTTGTCTAAAACCTCTACCCATGGTTTCATGAAAAATGTAGGGGTAGAAGCTTCTACCTAGGGCTCATGAACTACAACAAGCATAATAATCAATGAATGGTTATAATGAAAGATAAACATAAAACCATAAACTATAACTAATAGCACTAAGATGTATGCATACCTGGATCCTCATCTAGGATGACAACTGGGTGTTTCCCTAATAGCAGCTCATCAAACAGGGCATCTAGGTCATCCAACACCACGTTGGTCAGCTCCTCCTTCTCATGCTATTGTAGGAGAGCATCCTCCATACATCTTTGATCTTCCTCAATTTTTGTGGCTTAGGTTTCCATGTCCTATCACTTCTCTACAAGGATGATAAACCAAAAATATTAGAATAACTCATTCTAATAACCCTACAACCTTATAACCTTAGAACTAAAAACATAGAAAAAATGAAAACATAGCCAAAATTTAGCAACTTACCTATGACCGCATGATGAGTTTTGTTAAACTAGAGGGTAAGTCTTCTCTTTGAAGGCTACTTAGTGGCTAGTGCTATTTCCTCTACCATGGGCTACTTCAACTTCACTTTGGCTACCTCATTAGCCTTAGCACATGACTTCTTGGACCTTTCAACATTGGCTCAATCAACATGAGGCTCAACCCCCATGCTATTAGGGTAAACACACCATCTATCACAAATTCCTTTAGTGGTGATGGATAGCGATTCCTCAACATCCTCTGGCGGGTTCTAGGCCTACATGATTGGATAAATGTGTTTAATTCAAGGCCTAGATAGTTGAGACGGGTCCTAGAATACCCACCATCCATCCCTCCTCATCACCAAGAACTTCACAAATATTTTCAAATATGCCACAAAGAATGCATAGTGCACGTGGCATACTATGATGAGATCCTCATGGAGTTTGAGGATTTCCTCACATAACTAAGTGGCCAAGTGAGTAGTCTAGTTAAACATAGCACCTTCTTGTAGGACCTTCATCATGGTCCATGCCTAGGCAATGCTAGTCACCTTCTTCTATGACAATAGATTAAGGAAGGAACATGATTGAAACAAGGGATAAGACTCCTTTACTTCTAATACTTGGAAATCATCCAAGGCCAACCAAGAATCATCATGATGAGCACCCAACTATGCCTCTACCTCTTCACAATGGTCTGCCTCCTTAGCTATTTTGATGGTAATATTCATCCCTTTAGTGAGAACACCAAAGAAATCATAAAAGGTAGCCTTGTCAATGAACAATGTGATTGGTACATTACGCACCTTGGTGATGAACTTATTGGTCCCTTCGCTAAACAATTCAATGATGTTCATCATCTTAGTAGCAGGGATAGTTGGGGCAGGTGCCATATAAAGATCAAGCAAACCACCATAAGCAATGCATGCTTGAATATTTTTGGGTGCCTATTCCCTCAGAAAATGCTACCCTACTTCCACCTCACTAAATTTTAGGATAATAGTTTCTTCACACATCCTGAAATAACCAAGGTGACACTAGAAGAGGTGGAAGCTTTTACAAGATAACAAAAATAGCTAGTTAGCTATGTCATGCATACATAATCTATAATCAGGATACAACAAGAACAATAGATTACAACCATTAGAACAACCTAAAATAGCCTAAAATCTTATAACCATAAAAATGTTAGAACAACTTAGCTAAAATCATGTTCTTCTTACCTTTCTTCTTCTTACTAGGTAAGGGTTACATGGTAGTCTCAGCATTAGTGTCCGACATTAGAAGGTTTTTTAGTACCACCCACCAACTATGGACTATCTTGGTGGCCAAACACCTCTTGAAGGATAGGATAAGTATGTGGGTGTATTTATCAAAGTCACCTCCAAGGTTATAATTTTATAACCCTTGGTAAATATGTCCATCATAGTCTAAGCCATCTCTAAGGTTTGGTCATTCCTAGCTAGGCCTTTTTCGCTAACCCTGTACCTACAAGATGATTAGCATTTGAGATGTTAGAAACTCATAATGCTAAAGAAGGTAGATATAACAAATATAAAATAAATAAATCATAAATCATAACCATACTTACCCAACTAAATGGTACACTATGCCAAGAGGATTCTAGAATAATGTATGGAATTGATGAACCACCATTAGAGTATTATCAACATTATGTTGAGAAAACTCTAGCATGCTTTGAGGATCATTGAACTTAGAAGGGAGGAGGAAGAATACGTTTCCCTAATTAAAAATTATTTTAAAAAAAGTGCACACACCAAATTTAACATGGTTCCCTCACTTGGGTAGTCCACACTTGAAGGATAGTTCACAAGCACACCTCCAAACTTTGTTGCTTTAAAATGTGGTTTGAAGGGTACCACATCCTATACAAGCTCTAAGATTAGCTCTAGAATGATTCAATGCTATAAATCCACTAAACCTCACAAGGATCAAACAAGCTTAGAATGTGGATTCTAGGATCCCACAACCTTTATAACTTGAGCTCCTCTTCAGAGTGTTGTGGTGCTACACCAATACTCAATCTTTCAGGATTCCGAAAAGCTCATTCAAGATACCTTGCCACAAGAAGCACATCAATCCCATAGGGCAACAAAGGAGAACAACAATCACAAGGAAAGAATGCAACTAATTTTGTTGATCCTTAAATTTTAAGGCACAACTCACTTTAACCAAATTCAATAGACAAAAGATAGTACAATGAGGAACAACAATGATTACAATGATTGTCAAATGATTACAATATATAGTACACAATGCTCGTGCTTTTCCCAATGAAAATGAAGTCTTTTTATAGCCACTATGTTTACAAATTCATCTTAGAACTTGTGCAATGACTAATAATGATCACTAAAGATGTCTTCTTCGAGACTGAGATGTCTTTTTGCATCTAGCCTCCATTTTGGAAAGACATCTTCTTCACATGAAAGTCTTATTTCTACAATATTCCTTCATTCTAGAAAGACATATTCTTCTAATGAAAAATTTCCTTTTTTTTTTGTAGAGATGTCTTTTCCTATACTACCTTCAATTTTTCCAAGATGTCTACTATTTCTTAGAGACATCTTTCTTTAGCTCCCTTTTCATTTTTAATTCTTTGTTCCTTGTCCATGTTCTTAAACCTCTACAAGCCTTCTTGTCTCAATCCAAGTTCTTGTTCTACAAAGACAACAACCACACAACCACAAAAAAAACCTTATTCTCCATTTTTCTTAATGTTTTGACATACCAAAAGGTCAAAAATATTTCCCTTTTTGGTGATGTTCAAAACTTAAGAAAATGGATTAGTGGACATGCAAATATCCAACTACTTCTCCCATTTTTTGAACAGCATCAAAAAGGATAAAGCACATTAGCCTATCACTAAAGAGATCTTATAAAAAAGCAACATTCCAATATTATAATCATAGTATAACCAAGATTATTAAAACAATTCTTCCCTTTGCTAAAAAGGAATGGAAAGATCATAAAAATTCCAAGATTGCTCAGTTGTAGCCATAAAATTGTCATGAAATATATCCATAGTATCACAATCTTCATATTCATTGTGTAAAAGATATAACATTATACATATAAAGAAATTTCAAAGATATCCATATGGATTGCAAGAATCTTAGAAAATTTTAAGGTATCCAACCAATTTCAACATCTCTTGAACAGGCTGTCATAATAGAAATAGCATTAGTGTAGATCTTATTAACAAAGGTCATAAGTACTTAAGGGAAGATATATTCATAAAATATTCATAGCGATGCAGACATAGAAAACATACCCATATCTTAGCACAATTTTCATACGGTTGAAGATGTCAAAATAGATAGGAGCTGCCCCTTGTCGAAACCCAATTTTCAAGCAAAAAGGATCAAGTAACCTATCTTATTGAACCAATAAAGTCATTAGTTAAACAAATATTTCATGGTTCCATTAGTACTCAATTACTTTGAGAGAATCATGAAGATAATTATGTGGTAAGAATGAAAGGATATGCCTATAAAAGTAACAATAAATTCTCATGAACATGGACAAATATCAAATCCAAAACAAGCTAATGTTCAAAAATAGGTAGGCAAATTCTTAATAAGATGTTCAAAAAATAGCCATGTTTAACCAAGAAATATCACAAAATAAAATTCTTATAAGATATTTTAACCAAGATTTAATTCTAATTTTACCTTGGATACTGTACCATATCCTTACATGAATTTTTCTCATTTTTGGAATGTGATATTTTGCTACTTGATTATTTCTTGGTAGAAAAATTAATGAAGTTTGATATGAGGTCCCCTTTTATATGATGACTTTATTTGTTCATGTTCTTTATGAAAGAATCCTTGATCACTTATTGCATCATTTGTCTCTTTGAGGAAATTTTTCATTGTCCACTTCACTTCATTTTCAACTACTGGTGTGTGTAAAATTTCCTTACCCAACCCTTTTTGACAAGACCAAGCATCAATCTTGTTTTGATCATCATGAGAATAATTAACATTTTTCTTACAACCACAATTCTTACAAACAAATAAAGTACTCTCCTCATGAATAATATTATCAAGACTAGCTATGCTTGAGCTTGAACTTGCATCCTTTTGTGTGAGATTATTTGGCTATTTTTTAGGAGTTTTTTCTTCTTTAACTTTTCTGCAATTCTTATTTAAAGTAGTTAGTTATTGAATCTTAGCTTTTATATCTAAGATTTCTCCTTTCATTTCAATGTGACTAGCATCTAGCTTAGAAATTAAAAATTTGTTTGCTTTCCTAAGCAAATAATGTAGAACAAGAATCTCTTCTCTAATTTCACTATACCTTTCATCACACTTACCACCATGTTTAGCCATATGTGAATAATTTTATTTGTACGAGCCATGCATATGAGATTAGAATCTTTGGTAGAGCTGCCTACTTCTTCTTCACTTTGCTCACCATCATCCCAACTTGTATAAAAGTTGGTCTTTTTCAATTCCTCATCCTTGGATCTATTCTTTGGCAAAATCCTACTATCACTAAGACATTCAAAGGCCATGTGCCATATTCCTCCACAAACCCAACATTCTATAGAAGAGTGATCTAAATTAGAATTTAAGAAATTTTTACCACTTTCTTTACCTTTGAAAAAATTAGATATTTGCTAATATGCCCCCTTATTTCTTCTTGTAAGCAAGAATTGTAGCTCTTTTGATAGAAAGAAAATCTCATCTTTGCTACCCTCATCATGCTCATTTAGCTTAATCTCCTTGGATGTAGTCTTTAAAGTAATAGGTCTTTCTTGGATGGCTCCTTCACGTATGAGATTTATTTCATGAGTAATGAGAGCATTTTGAAGCACTTCAAATTTTAGAGTTGAGAAATCTCTGGTTTCTTCCATAGCCATGACCTTTGGTTTGAACTCTACTTGAAGAGTTCTAACATTTTTATGATGACATCACTCTTAGGCACATTTGTATCAATACCACTAATAGCTACAACAATACCATTTTCTCTAGAGAAGTAATCTTTTATTTTCTTACCTTCTCTCATTTTAAGCTTATCATATTCACTTTACAAAGCTAACAATTTTGATTACTTAACAATAGAGGTTTCGTGGCTTCTAAATTTTTCCAAATTTCATTAGTCATTTTACATCCTACTACTCTATTAAATTCTAATTTATTCAAAGTGTAATATAAACAATTCATTGCTTTTGAATCAAACATGAACTTATCTTTCTCCACTTGTATCCATTTTTTGTGAGCCATGATGATGTTGATGGAGTTATCTATAGGTGGAGAGTAGCCTTCAAGGATGGACTCCCAAACTTCAAACTCCATGGATTTGAAGAACCCTTGCACTCTAGCTCATCAATAGGCAAATTCTAACCCATTGAACATGAATGGATTTGTATAAGATTTCCCCTCCATTGTTCACTCTTTGAAGTTGATTCTAAAGAAGAATACCAAGCTTCGATACCACTTGAGGATCATTGAACTTAGAAAAGGTAGGAAGGGGAATGAATAAGTTCTTCTAATTAAAAATTATTTGAGACAAAGCACACACAAAATATTTAACAGTATTTCCTAACTTAGGTAGCCACACTCGGAGGGTAGTTTGTAAGTACACCTCTAAACTTTGTTTCTCTCAAATGTGGTTTGAAGGATACCACACCCTGCACAAGCACTAAGCTCCACTCTAGAGTGATTCGATGCTATGAAGCCACTTAACCTCACAAGATCTTGACAAGCTCAAAATGTGGTATCTAGAATCCCACAACCCTTACAACATAAGATCTACTCTAGAGTGTTGTGGCGCTACACCAACACTCAATCCCTTAGGATCCTAACAAGCTCAAGAAAGATTCCTTCCCACAAGAAGCACATCAACCCCATAGGGAAACAAAAGAAAACAACAATCACAAGGAAAGAATGCAACTAAGTTTGCTGATCCTTGAACTTTGAGGCACAACTCACTTTGACCAAATTCAATAGATAAAGGATAGTACAATGAGGAACAACAATGATTGCCAAATGATTACAATAGATAGTACACAATGCTTGCACTTTTTCCAATTAAAATGAAATCTTCTTATAGCGATTATGTTTCCAAATTCATCTCAAAACTTGTGCAATAGCTAACTAATGATCATTGAGGACATCTTCTTCGAGACTAAGACATCTTTCTACATCTAACCTCCATTCTAGAAAGACATCTTCTTCACATGAAAGATGTCTTTCTCCAATAGTCCCTCATTCTGGAAAGATATCTTCTTTTTATAAAAGACTTCTTTCTCTCTAGAAAGACGTCTGCTATTTTGCATAAACATCTTGTTCTATACTATCTTCAGTTCTACCAAGACAACTACTATTTCTTAGAAATGTCTTTCTTTAGCTCCCTTTGCATTTTTAATTCTTTGTTCTTTTTCCATGTTCTTGAACATCTACAAGCCTTGTTATCTTAATTCAAGTTCTTCTCCTACAAACACAAAAACCACATAAACAACCTTATTCTCCATTTTTCTTAATGTTTTGACATACTAAAAGGTCATATGCTTCAGATCTAGCTTTTGGGTTGCCTTGGTACCTCTACTATCCAACACCTTCCCATCTACATGTGTCTCAGGGTAATCCATTATGAACTTAATGATCATATTGGATGAATAGGGTAGTAGGGTCTCCACTGTGACTTCGGCTATGTATGTGGACAAATGTGACCACATCATCATAGTAAAGTTCTGAAGGAGGTAGGCAAGGAACTTCCTTGCCCTTTTTTGGAACCATATAAAACCCCACTCTAGGATCATGTTGGCAGGGGAAGTGTTGGGTTTGGGAAGACCAACACAACATAGTATCCCCACTAGCTCCACCACCACCAAAATGGACTTAAGAAAAGCCTTGCATAAAAAACAACACACATCGTTAGAACCATATTCATAACACTTAGAAAAATTATCAAAACTAAAAGCAACAACAAAAATTACAACCAAGTATAATAATAACTATTGAAACACTTTGAATTCCTTAGGAAATTTCTCCAAACATCCTAGTTAGCAGTGAAACTACCCACCATAAAAACTCTAGGGTATTAGTTAAAATTCCTTTAAAAATTCAAAAATCAACATTCTCATAGCCTACACAACCCTTATACATCATAACTAGAATATAAAAATGTTCACCATATTAACCAAAACTTAAAATTCATTGAAAACATTGTACTACATTTTGACCAAGTTTAAACAACACTTATGCAACAACATTGAAACCAAGAAAAATGACCATAGGAAATCAGTAGTAAAAAAATAGAAAAAATTTTTAACATCCATGAAACTAGTCCTACACTCCTTCTAGCATCCCCTAGTATCATTAGGAACATGGGACGTTGTTAGAAAAAATCTTTCAGTGTCTTAACACTACCCATCTCCAAGGGGTAAAACCACTAAAGCCCAAAAACATCAATTTGCGCAACCATATGAGGAAAATCACTAAAAATCAATATTAACTTTAAATCTAGTGATTCAAACACCATTAGAAATATTAAATTGGAATATATGTCTTCATAATCAGAAAACATGAAAACCCTGCCATCGTTTTAGATATAATTCATGAAATACCATTAGAAAAACTGAAAATGACAAGAAAACACAACTAAACCAGTTGACCTAGAAATTTGTTAAAAATTAACCGTAACTCCAAATCACACCAAACCATAGCCATTTGAAACCTAAGAACTAGGAATAAAAATCCAAAACCTTAAAATTTGACAATTCCTAGTTGTTTTCTTAATAAAAAATTTGATAGTGTTGCTTTTTTACATAAAACAACAAAAAACACACAAAAATTAACTAAAACCTAATCTAAAACTCCCATAAAACTAGACTAAATGATCAGAAAACACTAAAAACATGTAAAATATACAAATAATGGGGTGGTATTTTATCAAAACTTAATTTTGTCAACCATAATAGTCTAGATCTGGAAAAACCCCCACATTCCAAACTAGGAAAACAAAGAAAAAGTAGTTAGAATACATAGAAAATGGCTAGTAATGGCCTACCTTGGGGTGATGGCTATTGACTGTTCCCCTATCATGGGCTATGGGAGGTGTGAGATACCTTTTGCTATAGTGTCTACATACTCCAAGATTAGGTTTTTGCTACTACCTTCTCTCTTCTTCATGGTGCTTTCACAAAACACTCATAAACCCTTTAAAATCTGCAAGGTTCCAGGTATCAATGCTGCCTTTGGGAAGAACTTGAAGCAACCACACTGAGGGTCAATGATTTTTGAATGCAATAATCTCTACCTAGAGCTCTAAATAGTGCGCTATTAGGAGAAAAGTGAATTGTGTGATCAATTTTGGCATTACAACCATAAAAAAACCTAGTCTAAACCTAAGTGCACTCCTTCACACCCCCATTGCCAAATCTAGGCATTGAAACTCATGGTGTATTCAAAATTCCAAGGGGGGAAAGTCCAACCAACATTGGGATGATGGGAGTTACACACAAGATTCAAAAATTTGAAATTTGAATGGGCCCCACTAGGTGCCTCCCAAGTAATGTGGATTTCAAGCCTAAAATCCTCCTCTACACTAAGGTTTAGCCTCCTTGAAATCCACACAAGCATTTTCTAACCTTATCCCCTCCTCACCCATACTAGGAAACATGGATCTAGTGTGGGCCCTAGCCTCCCATGCCCCACAACCATGAAACCTTACTTCCTTTGTCATTTTTTGTAGCTAAAGTTGATATTGCCAAAGCCTAGACCCTAACAGGGGGTAGAACCATCCATGAAACTTTTCACTTTGGGCAACCACATTGAGAAAGGCCTTATCCATGTTGGCTAGCATTTCCCAAAGAGGTATGACACTCACCAACATTTACCACACCTTGATTCAATTCCAAATTTGACCAACACAGCCTAAAACCCCACTAGGCATCCTCAACAACTCCAAAACTTTTCCAAATCCAATCAAAAGTGTTCAAAACCTTGAGATCTAGTGGAGCCACAATCAGGGCATCTCATCCATGATAGCCAATGTGGTTCCAATGTGGATGGGTGGGGCAAAGTGTTAAAAGCCCAAAATTAGCAATCTAGGTTATAGTTGTTGGCCAAAACACTTCCCCATAGCCTTTGGTAGCCTAGAATGAACCAAAAATAAGTTAAATTCCACCCCATCTATCTTTTCCATGCTAGCCAACATGGATCTAGTGTGGATACTTTGGGGGTAAGCCATGAAACCTCATCTATAGCTAGAAATAGCCTTCAAACTTACCTATGTCACATTAGAACCCTACTAGAGCCTCTCCCAAGACCACTAGACATTTCAAAATTGGCCTAAGAAAAGCTAAAAGCCATTATCCAGTCCCCCCCCCCCCCCCCCCCC
>MNCI01010939.1:165718-181477 GCA_015680685.1 Gnetum montanum
TAAGTGGGGATGGCTAAGGGGGGATGACTATAAAAAATAATAGAAAGCCATTAAATTAGTTAATTTCAATGTCAAATCCTAGCCATCAATACCTACAACCTCAAAAAGTTTGAAACCTTCTTGAATCTAATAAAAAATGGCCAAAACCATGAGTTTCAATGGAGCCACACTGCAAGGGACCCCATCCACAGTGGGAAATATTTCCCCAGTGTGGATGAGTGGGTTGTAACCATAACTTACCAAAATTGACCTCTTAGTTGACATTTTTTAACCTTGCAACCTTCCTTGAGTCTCTGGCAACCAAAAACTTACCAAAATCCATGATCATGTCCATCCTCATGCTAGTAACTACCCTCACCCATGCTAGCCAATGTGGGTCTAGCATGGATGCTTTAACGGAAACACATGAAGGGCTCATGGATGCATCAAAATGACCTCAAGTTGCACAACACTAACCCTAGGACCCTTCTAGCATCTCTAGAGGCCATAATACCCAATTAAACTAGCAAAAAATGGTAAAAATTTATTATCCACCTTTCACCCACACTAGGGCCATGCTGGCTAACATGGCCTAGCATTGCTCCAAGGGGGGATGACTCTAAGAACCATCAAAAGGCTTTTCAAATTGTTAATCTTGATCCTAAACCTTATCCATTGACATTTGCAACCCTAGGTACATCAATACTAGGTCCATTTTATGTTGAATTATACTAGAAATTAAATATCTCAAGGCATCCATGCTTAGGAAGGATAGAGCCATGCTAGGCAGCATGGCTCTAGCATGGGTAAGTTGACTTTCTCCTTTTGGTAGCATCTCAACACATCCAAAAGCTGAAAACCTAGCCCATTAGAGCCTAGAACATTACAACCCTCAACTAAGAGCCATTTGACCTCATTTTAATCATTAGAACCTACCAAACCCCCTCACACATACTAAAGTAACATTGCATAGTGTGGCTTAAGGGGGTAATATCATACCACACCTCAACTAGCCACCAGACATAGCTAGTTTTGAGCAAAAACCTCAAGCATCATTACCAATAACCCTAGAAGCCTAAGAATTTGGTCATTTTACCTCTAAAACCATCTGAAAACCAAAATGCAAAAGTATCCATGCTAAGGAGTACTAGATTCATGCTAGCCAACATGGCCCCAACATGGGTGAAGTTTCCAACATGATTCTACTAGCAAAACATCCTCCAAATAACCTTAGAACCTAACTACAAAGGAATACAACTACAAAACCTTATATTCAACTACAAATTAACCATATTTTAACCTTGTAGTGACCTAGATCTAGACCATCCATGCTAAGATCCCCTCCCATTCATGCTGGAAAATGTGGCTCTAGGGGGTGTAATCCTAAAACCCACTTTCTTACTAGTTTCAACCACCAAAATGATAAATCTCAACTATGATGGCCCTACACTTCCTTGGGAATATTGTAGAACCCCAATTTTGACACTTTTTATGCCATGAAATCCATTTTTCTTGGTAGCCATGCTAGTAAGTGTTGCTTTAGCATGGGTGATAGTTCTAGGCCCCAATGGGGGTTTCCAAAGGTTGAAATCAATGTTATAATTGACCTATTTCCTTTTTCAGTTCACGATGCTAATCATGGAAGTCATTGGAAGTAAAAAACTACTCAAAAACAACCTAGAAAACCACCTAATCATCCCATCCATGCTGAGGCTCATCCCACCCATGCTCGCTAGCATGGGTCCAATGTGGATGCCCAAAAAACCTTGATTTTTTATCCCAAATAGCCTTGAAACAACCTCCATAGATTCCCAAACTCACCTACCAACTATGTAGCCTCATACCATGACCCTCTAAGGCCTAAAACTAGCAAAATATAATCTTGTTTGATCAATAATGACCATGTTTTACCACATGTATTCCACTTTGATTGATTTAACCTTGTTTAATGGTATTTTAACCTATTTGGATATTATTATGTATTTTTTACTTCATTTAGCCTCTACATCACTTCATTTTCATCACATTTACCTTTTTTCTCTCTATTATGGCCTCTGCTGATCTTTATATAGCCTTTCATTAGTGTTAAATGATGGGATTTGATCATCTTTGATCATCATTTGACACCATGTAACCATTCCCTGCCAAGGCCTTAAACTGGCAACATGGCCTACCAAGGCCTAAAACTGGCAAACATGTAACCTCATGTAACCATGTTTAACCTTACTTCTCATACTTTTATTATGCTTCAACTCATTTTGACATTTTTTGACATTTGTGTGAACCTATCTAACATTTATTCCATCTTCTTTGTCTTCACCTACCTCTTATAGCCTTGGTTGATCTTATTTGCATTTTTTTGACATTGGAATAACATGTGTTTGCATAGTTACTAAAATATTTTATATCATTTTGGCATTATTTATTCATTTTTTCCTAGGTGCCACATAATGCGCTTATGGTTGACATGCAAGATCAAAGAATAGCGGACATGGATGAAAATGAGTTGGCCAATCTTGTCAATCATTCCTATCTAAAGCCTTATTATGTTTAACACATCATATCTACAAACATTAACAATTAGAATCAATTACCTTTGCAACCAATAACAAGTGAGCCTGCATGATCAATTTTTGCACAACAAAAAAACTAAAAACTTTGATGTAGATACCTTTTCGGTGTACCACCCGTGACCTTTGGTAACCTAGTTTGATGATCATTTTACATGATCTTATGTAGTGTATGGTAACAACATTCTTTGTTTGTCTTGTTTCTTATTGATGGGATGCGATATCGCATGGGCCACGATATTGCATCCCTCGCGATATTGCGTACGCAATATCGCATCGTCCCCTGCGATATCGCATACGCAATATCACGATGCGCTACAAAGTCTATAAATAAGAGGCAGATCTCCCTTTTTTCCATCCTAGGCTTAGACCGTAGTGAAACTCTAGCAATTTGATCCCTCCAAAGATAGAATATTTTCCATGTGTCCACAGTAGGAACTCCAAAGTGAATGGATCTTTATTCGAGCAGACATTGTACCTGAACACAAGTTTGTGTACGATAATAAAGACGAAATTCTTGGATAAACCTTGCAGTGCATGGAATAGGCTAATTAGGACTTTATTTATTGTTATTTACTATTTTCCATTTAAATGCTTTATTAGGAATTAAATCTTTCTCAACCCTTCTCTCCTAGTTAAGTGCCTCTGTACAATCACTTCGAGCACATGCGTTACGCGTGGTGATCCCAGCAACGACTAGCGTTTGGTAACCACGGTTGCATTGGTTCAAGGTGTGAATGGTAAGTGGGAATGGATGCTGATGCTAGTTAATTCAGACTTAGTTAGTTAGTTAAAGTTAGTAATTAGTCTCTTCAACCCTTCACCTCACTAGCATAGGAGATAAAATAGAAAAGCTATAAAAATCATATACCTCAGACTTACTTAACCATACACTGTGAAAAATACAAGTAAGTCTGGGAAGACAATGAATAATTAACCTTAAGTGTTCCATGAGGCATTTAGGCACTTAGTTTACGGAGTTCGACCAGATCATGTCTACTACGCTCATATTCGTATGGTTAAGTGTAGGGGTACCTCACCACTCATCATTGGTGCCGTTGTCAGGGACTAAGTGTTTGTGCGCTAAGTAGAACATAAGAGATCATTCACATCGTTGGGAGATTAAATGAACCTTAGGGTTAATTAAAAAAAATTTATATAATGGTTAAATAGCACACCGTTAAGACATAATGTCTTCTTCTTCTTCTCATAAGAGCAATACACCACTTAGGGATAATACAAAGAATAGTCAGCAATTAAAAACACATAACCTAAATTTGCCAATTCCTCAACAATATAGGGTGGAATATATTAATCCTGATGAATATATTTCCATTTTTACTTTTATCCTCCATCAAGATGAATAGATGCACTAGAGAGACTTGCAAGGTAACATAGTATTACCTCCGGATCGTGCAGTCCCCAACATGCTCCTCCATGCTTTGGCACATATCAGCATGACTCAGCTCTATGCTAAATACATTGCGGAAGATTTTAACATGAGGGATTACCATCCCATAGCTTTACAATGTATGAGGGACTCAAGGAAGAAGAGCCAACATACACTGTTGAAGGGAAAAGAGGTCCTGCACGTCCTAAGTGAAATCGGAGATGGTGAACCACTTATAACGGGTTCTCTATCAAAAGATGTTCACCCTCCTAATGATGGTGAGGAGGTGGGGTATCAGAACCTACACTCCATGATACACAACCCTAGTTCTGATCCCTGTGAACACCAACTGTTCATTGAGGGAACAACAACACATGACAAAGATGGGCACTCAGATCGCCATCACGATCGGGGCCGAAGCCACAAAAGAGAAGGCAAGAAACATCGTCATGGCGATGGTTCTCCTTCTTCTCCTACTTCTTAACATCACTCACCCTCTCCTTCCACCTCTCGGCACAGTCATAGAGAGCATAACAATGAGGGTAGAGGTAGACAAAATGAGAGACCTCGACGAGAGAGTCAAGAGCGAGGAAAAGGGCATGAACAAAGGGAAAGTAGGGAACAACGGAGACATCATAGACGTCATGAAAGAGATGATCATGATGAACCCCTACTTGCCACCCGAAGCATGTTAAATATAACAGAGGAAGTGAGAATACCAACAAGGCATTTAAAAGATAGCTGGATCAAGTGCTTAGACATTAATAACATCCCACACTTTGAAGGGGGATACAACACGGATCCACAAAATCATTTATAGAAATTTCACGATGCCTGCACCTTGCAAAACATAGAAAACAAGTGGCAGAAACTATAGCTATTTCCCAGGACACTCATCAAGGAAGCAGAGAGTTGGTAGCGGTCCTTAGAGCTGAAAACCATCAGGAGGTGGAGTACAATGTTAGAACTCTTCAACGATAAATATCAAACGTAATCCAGAGTGTCTAATTTGTGTAAGCATATCCAAGGATGGAAGCAAGGTATTCATGAACCCTTGGATGCTACCATGGGCCACTACTATGCATTGTTACATCGTTGCCCGGGCCATGGTTACGCACAGCGGGATCAACTCCACCACATCATAGATGGGCTAAGGTATGAAACTAGGAGAACCCTTGGGACTTATGCCCAAGGGAGATTATCAGAACTTAGATCCCATGAAATTCATCGCTTTTTGGAAAAAGTAGCAAAAGAAGAAGGGGAGCTACGAAAAATGGAAAGTGCTGAAGAATATAACCGTGATCCCTCTCTTCGAAAGAAGGGAGTGAGATTCTGTGATGAAGAGGATGAGTCACCACTCAAAAAGTTGGTGAACAAAAAAACCTTTCTTCTTTAGAAGCTAACAATAGAAGTGGCAGCTAAGGAAAATCAGATACATGACTCCTTGGATAGTAAACTTCAGCTTGTCTTGAAAATTGTAGAGGAGTCTAAGGAGGAACGAAGTAGTGGCAAGGACAAGAAAAAGTGGAGAGATTCAGGCCCTGCACGTGACAAGGGTAAGGGGAAAATAAATATCTCCGATGAGGTTGTGAACTCAAACACAGACGATGAAGGTGGATGTGAGATCTACCACTATGACCATCCTAAGGGATGTTGTCCAATCATCTCACATCTACAAGAGTTTGGGGTGTATGCACTCAACCCGAGACTCAACAAATGGAAGACACCCCAAAGGTTATCTTATCCTCAAGGTAACCCAAGATAGTTCCACCAACCATTAATGTACTATCCAAGTGGAACTCCACCACAACCCATCAGACACCATCAGCAGTGGCAATACCCACAGTCATGGGGGATGCCACCACCGAAATAATAGTACCCTTACCAGCAACCCGATCCTTATGGTTACTATGTGCAGCAGCCGGTTTCTCCAAGTGACTCTATGGGTCACACAACTCCCCAACATTACTACCAAGTTCAGGAGTACTTTAGGAGGATTCCTTCTCCTCTAGGAGATGCTCCATATCCATACCATCCTCCTACTCCATCCGCACCTCTTCCACCTATAGTTCCCATACCTCCTGCTCCAACAATGCAAGGGGAACTTCCTACTCAACCGCAGCAACGCAATGCTACGAGAGCCATAAACATTCAACCCACTACTGGTTCTGAAAATCGTAAAAAGAGAAGACCCTTCTTCAGAACCAAAATCCCAGACAAGCTCTCACAACAACAAGCAATTGAGTATGTGATCACTCCTCCTACACACAAGGCTTCGGGGCTCCCTTCAGTCTAGCATCAGAGCTCAATGCATACAGTTATGTTAACCCATACCATAACTGATTGGATCAAGGTAGGCCACCTTCCCAGGAAACTAGCTGGCCTTGGAAGTCGCTTAATCTACCTCCAAGTCACTGAGAACAAACCACATAAGGCTCTTCTTGACTTAGGTTCCAGAGTCAACCTAATTTCATGAGAGATGTATCAAGCCTGGAACCTACCCCAACTTAAGAAGAGCAACATTCAACTAGAGCTAGCAGACCAGTCCATCACCATTCCCTTGGGATTGGTGGAGGACATCATTACCACTATGTGTGGTTGGTCCTACCCAGCTGATTTCTTGGTGATTGAAGTCAACAACAACAAAGGGGACTTCCCAATTATAATGGGAAGGGCATGGCTGAGTACAGTAGATGCATGCCTAGTAATTCGTGATCTTTCTTTGGAAATATCTAAGGTAAACATTTATGGAAAGATCAAGAAGAGGAAAGTTCCATGCATCACATACAATGATTCATCGAGTGATGACATGGAGGAATGCTCCACATCTCCTCCATGCAACAGGTGTGCCCTTGAAACTCTGCAACAAAGATGCCTGTATGTAGCAACCATACCAGTAGTAGATACCCCGTGGTTGATAGCTATTCAGAAGAGCAACTGACAAACATGAATGGAATGAACTGAGGAAGTAACCCATGCCAACAATGAAGGCATAGATACCTTGGAATATGAGTGTCGCCAACTTCCACCTCTTAATCTAAGAACATCAATCGGGAGAAGTTGGACACTTCTAAGAAATTCAAATAAATGCTCATTATTTCAGATCTCTTCCTTGCAATTCAGTCATGGGGGAGATGGCCACCTATGCTAATCATTTGGGGCCTTAGTTCTTTTTAGTTTTTGTTTTACACATTTATGTTTTACACATTTTTGTTTTCCACATTTTTTTACACGTTTTTGTTTTACATGTTTTTGTTTTCCACGTTTTTGTTTTACACATTTTTCTTTACACATTTTTGTTTTACACGTTTTTGTCTTACACATTCTTTTTTTACAAATGTCTTTAACTTTTCTTGTTTTTTTCTTACAAATTTCTTTAACTTTTCTTATTTTTATTTTACAACATCGTTATACGTTTCCATCATTTTGTGTGTGTGTGTGTGTGTGTGAGCCACATTGTAATTTTTTCATCCAATAAGTGTTCTGCATAATGGTATGAATTGTATTCATATTGATTGCGAATGTTTGGTTTTTACCTTTAAGTCATGATGTTGATACTAAGGTATGTTTCTTTTGATATGGCAGGCAATGAGTTCACTTCATCCATTCATCCACCAGTTTCTATGCTTTCTCTCAGCTTGAAAATGTACAATTCTTTTCTAATAAGAACTTTAATGAATCAGTGACTGGGCATTTCTCAAACTAAAGAAGGACTCAAGGATTGAAAATGGTATCACTTCAAGGGAACTTGATGCATTTGTGTTGGCCATTCTCTTGGGTGCTTGATTGTGTTCTTCTTGAGTTTTCTTGCCATTTTGACGTTACCCAATCATCAGGAAGCTGAGCAATAAAAATAACAAATTCTTTGCATGGTGTGGTTCTCACGTATAAACACATAAAATAAAAAAAATAAAAAAAGAGAGAGAAAACATAAAAAAGCAAAAAAATAGGAGAATTCAAAGCACACCCCTTAGATGAAATAATCCTTTGGGCTACAAGCACTAGTTATGGAACTCAAATAAAAATGTTCCCTCTAACTAAGGCCCTTCTCACTTCCCATTCTCTCCTCCTTGTTTTGTCAGAATGGCGCTGGCTCTTGGAAATGGCATTCTTGTTACTTCAAGAGGATGGATTGGCCAAATGCATTGATGCAAAGTCACTGGATGTGGTTGGTTTGAGGCCGGAGTTGGAATGAGATCTGCTAAGTCACATTAATCATGCAACACACAAGGGGTAGTACACCACCTTGTTCTTGGGATTCCATTCCATTCTCTTCTCTCCATCCTTCTCTCCATTATTCACCTCATTGCCGGTTGTATCATTAGTATATATTTTGGTTGATGCATTATTTTCTTCTTGGTAAATTCTTGCAGTTAAGACTTTAACTCTTGTTCCAAATGACATTCCCAGAGCCTATAGACTCTTTGAATGTGGGTTTGTTAGGGCATTAAGGGCATGAGCCTACTTTGGGGAGGACCCATTAACATTCCTAATTGGTGCACCAGTTAACTTCTTTTCCCTAACATTTTTGCAATTAATTTTCTTTTGTTCATTTCTATCTTGACATCCATTTCATCGATGTCATAGTTGTCCCTTTTTATCTATCTTTCTTATTCCTTTTCTTTCTCCATTTTAACACTACTGGAGGTTTGTGATTATTCATGGGGGTATGGGGTCCAATTTTTTCAATTTTCTCCTAGCCCTGATTTTTTTGATTTTTTCCTAACCCCTACACCTTCAGTAGTCACCAATACTATATCTCTAGATCCGCAAACAGCCATACCACAACCTAGCCAATAGACCTTTCACCGCAGCAAGGTATCAACTACATTAAAATTAATTTACCCTTGCTAATATAAGATTGTGTTGTGTGTGCATATGGCAATCATGCAATAACAAATTGGATCTGGAAGGAACATTTGGAATGGAGCAGTGCTAGAAGCAGCTATGCAAGGAGCAAGACCAATGGTGCACTTACGAATGGACAACAAAAGACGCAATCTTGGCATTGGTAGCAGCAACACTTCTTTCTCTCTCTCTTTCTTAGCTGTCAAATGAGGCCTAATGTCAATGTAATAAGGTGTTCACTATTGTTGTTGTAAACACCAGTTTTGTCAAGTCTTGTAATGATGATCCGTTCACAAGTCATCCCATTAGTTTCATTTTGAGTCAATAATCCCATACCTTCCCTATATTCTTGTAAGGAACTAGAGGACGAGTTTTTATTTAGTCATGGGGGTATGATGGGACGCAATATTGCATGGGTCATGATATCGTGTATGCGATATTGTGGCCGTCGTGATATCACATCCCTCGTGATATCCCGTTCTCCCCTACGATATCGCGTACGCGATATCGCGATGCACTGCAAAGTCTATAAATAAGAGGCGGCTCTCCCTTGTTTTCCATCCTAGGCTTAGACCATAGTGAACCTTTGGCAGTTTGATCCCTCCAGAGATAGAATATTTTCCATGTGCCCGCAATAGGAACTCCAAAGTGAACGAACCTTTATTCGAGCAGACATTGTACCTGAACACAAGTTTGTGTACGGAAATAAAGACGAACTTCTTGGATAAACCTTGCAGTGCATGGAATAGGCTAATTAGGAATTTATTTATTGTTATTTACTATTTTCCATTTAAATTCTTTATTAGGAATTAAATCTTTCTCAACCCTTCTCTCCTAGTTAAGTGCCTCAGTACAACGGCTTCGAGCATGTGCGTTACACGTGGTGATCCCAGCAACGACTAGCGTTCGGCAACCACAGTTGCATTGGTTCAGGGTGTGAACGGTAAGTGGGAATGGATGCTGACACTAGTTAATTCAGACTTAGTTAGTTAGTTAAAGTTAGTAATTAGTCTCTTCAACCCTTCACCTCACTAGCATAGGAGATAAAACAGAAAAGCTATAAAAATCATATACCTTGGACTTACTTAACCATACACCGTGACAAATATAAGTAATTCTGGGAAGAAAATGAATAATTAACCTTAAGTGTTCCATGAGACGTGTAGGCACTTAGTCTGCAGAGTTCAACCAGATCGCACATGCTATGCTCGTATTCGTATGGTTGAGTGTAGGGGTACCTCGCCACTCATCACTTATTCTCTTGGAGTTTTTCTTGCAAGATAAAGCTTGGAGTCATTGCGAAGCTGCAACTCACTACAGAAACAAGTCACCACATGACCTCAACACACAAGATTTGGTGGATTTGTCCTATCATACTGAGAATTATTCTTCCATCTCATTTCCATTACCATTGTTTGAACCCAAGCCCATAGCCTAATTATGACCTTCCCTACCCTTAAGAAACAATGATAACCTATGTTTGACATTCATGCATTATGGCGATATGACATTCCTTTCTCATGCTTCACCTACAAGTTTGTTGAATGTAACACATTTCATTCAATGGAAAACCCATTAATTCCATTGAGTGTAATGCATCTCATTTGATGAAAAAACTAAATCAAACTAAATTTGGCAAAGAAACCCAATGAAGGTTTTACCCCAACAAAAAAAAGGAAGAAAATTGCCAAAATTTTGAGGCCAATGAAAACCAAAGAACAAACTAACAACTCCTAACATGCAAATAGAGGAGCCTAATGGGCAAAGCAAGCTTGAAGCAAGGTGTTGGATCCTCAAATGCATATCCATGTGACTAACACCACAAAATGCAAAGTTTGAGACCTTTATCAATTGACCAAAATGTTAGTGTCATGTCATAGCCATAATGTAACCCTTATTACCATTTCCTCATCATAACCTTATCCCATCATCCAAAGCACTCTTTGCCATGGTTCAACACTACTAAATCAAGTGTGGAAAGAAAACATTGGTGATGGATCTACAATGGTGTTTTTTATTATTTGTTGATGCCTCTTGAGTCAATCCTCAAGACACCAACAAAGAGGGAACAATGAAACAACATCAAGAAAGGTAATGTTGTACATTTTTTCATTATAACCCTAATCGCATAAAACTTGAGGTTGTAATTTCATTGTAAAATGTAAAGATTATAATCCAAGAGATAAAATTTCACATACTTTAGCTTTTGGAGCTGAAAATTGCCTCATAAGTGGTCGAAGCCTCAATACCTAGGTAAAAAAAAAGTCGTATTCTATCCATATTTGAACTTCTAGAGGTTAAAAATGCCTTTTGGAATACCAAAATTGGCATTTTGATGGGTTTTGTGGGGGGGTGTAACTTTTGCTACGCTGGAAACACCTATGGAGGAGGGGATGTATAACTTTGTCTATGTCAAGTGTTCGAGGGTATAACTCCTACACCCTCTAGCATTGCATCTTCCCACCTAGAATTGCTTAAACATGGCCTAAGACCTCATCATTGCTCTAACTCCAGAGTTGATCTTGCACTTTAGTGTTGCTATTGGAAGGCCCAACATGGATGCAAGAAGCTAGTGTGAATAAAATTTTTGTTTAGTATTTTTGGTAAATGGAATGGTTTTGATGTCATGGG
This sequence comes from Gnetum montanum, assembly GCA_015680685.1. Classification (NCBI taxonomy): domain Eukaryota; kingdom Viridiplantae; phylum Streptophyta; class Gnetopsida; order Gnetales; family Gnetaceae; genus Gnetum; species Gnetum montanum. The sequence continues at coordinate 177,137 of MNCI01010939.1, forward strand.
GGTATAAAACTTACCATACATAGAAACCATGTTGTATTTTGACACTTACAACAACTATACATGATAGTAATTTGTCAGCAATTAGGTAAAAATTTACAGCCAAATTTCTAGCCAAAAACCTATAAAAACCAAGCTACAACATCATGGAAAGGTTCCACTCTTTTAGCATTCAAAAGCTTTGAAAAATCCATTGTATGTACAACAAAGCTTTTAGGATCAAATTTCAACGTAGAGCACATAACCATTGTAGTCATTCTTACCCCCTAAGATTATGTGGTATTTTATAGCAACACTAAGCAACCAAGGCATCAAGACTCCTAGCATGGCTCTTGTTTACAAGCCAAAACCCCACATATCTCACCTTGTTGTACCATCAATATTGTAAATCTGATAAGGCTTGTTGCAAGGTTTCATATCTTTGTAAGTTGTTGAGCATCTAGATTGTGGAGATGACTATGGTAGCTAAGGCTACCAACTTCAACAAATTCCAAACCCCTGCAAAGTGAACCTCCCTACTTCTTGAGGCATCCTTGTAGATATTTCTGAACTCTCTTGATTTTTGTAATAAAGTTTAAAGTTTCATTTTTTTGTAAAATTTAATTTACATTTCTTATATTTTGTGCATCATTTTATATCAGATATGCTTTACTTTTATTTTTGCATTACCCTCATTTACACTTTCTAAGTCCCTGAGTGATTTTCCAAACCATCCAAGGCACCTCAAATCCTTTCTTTTTTCTGCAAAGGCCCTTGGTATCAAGCATTAAAATTGTTTCGCCAAAATCTTTGATTCTCTAGAAACTAAATTTTTCAGTTGCAACATTCACCAAGTGTTTTGATGAGATTATGGTCTACGTTTAGTCATCTTGTGCATTTTCCAAGTTCTATTTTCTAGAACTTGCAAGACCATGAGTCATGATCTACTTGTTATTAGTCACTATGAGTTGTGGTACAAATATGATCAAGTTTTCATTGTTGTCTTCACAAGTTTGCATTATTTTCTAAATTTTTCTTTTAACTCTAGGTTATGGTGAGTCTATGGTTAGTTACTAAAAGTCATGAGGATATCATAGTATATCTTACCTTTTCCATTTTTGTCATGTTAAGACATTTCTTGCAAGTTCTAGTGAACCATGGATTGTGTTCAAGTCATGATCTATACATGATATCATGATTAAGGATTTTTCATCATAGCTTTTTCCTATGGGTATTTTATAAATATCATAAGTCATGATTAGATTATGATTAGGTTATTCACCATGATCATAAATATCATAATTCATGAGTAGGTTATTCACCATGAGTAGTGGTTTGATCATGATTCAATTGTGGTATCCCAATTGTTTTTGTTCTTTTTCATCTTAATGTTGTAACTTAGTTATACATGTTTTAATAACTTTTGAATTCATTAGACTTAGTTTTTTATATTTGGTATATGTTAGCATATCAATTTTAGATTGAAAATGATTGTTAAATCTTTTAGATCATCTAGATGTGTTGGATGTTGTTTGTATTCCTCCACCATTAATGTTTGATTTATCTTATTTGGATGCTCATATGAATGTTGGTTGTTAAGAGCTAAAAATAAGTTATGTTACCTCTTAAAGATTGGCTCTCTGATTATGTTTGATATTTGATCTTTGCTAGGATACATTAGTATGACTTTCATTATAGGATCTATCCTACATAATAGGATGATCCATGACTCATTACTTGTTTTTTTAATACCTCTAGAATGTTAGAGGTAAGTCCTAGATTATGCCTCTAGCACTGATAGTTTGGTTTGAGAGTAAGAATAAATCTATGTACATGATAGTTTAATATTAGGTTTAAAAATTTGGAAAAATACATATGATAATAATTTACACTTTGAAACTAAGTGTAATGTGTGCTAGCCTTTTCGTTTACAAGTTGGTGAATGGAGTGGGTAATTTAGTATGATTAGATATTTTTGATGTTTGGATAGATGCTTAATGGATGCTTTTGAATTTTTGGAATGTCTTAAATACTAACATGTTTTGTAGGCTAACATATGTTCACCTAGCCACACTAAGGCTTGCCCTTAATTCAATTGAAGAAGGTGTGAAGGTTTCTCATTTAACATATAATTACCCCCTCTCTTGTTTATAGATCACTAGGGATAGGTAAAACAAGGAGATATTTTAATGTTAGTTTCTCATTTGGACATCATGCATTTCTTTCCAATGTTAGTCTTTTATCTTAGGCATATATATGAAATTTGATAGACATGTTTTAGATGATTTACACTTTTATGTTGCATGTATTGGATTATGAATTTTATATATGACTAATCATATTTTAGTATTTCTAGATATTTATGATATATTCATATTTTTAAATTCATAATATTTTTTCTCCTTTCAATTAATTTGATTTTTCAACCTTTATATAGATAGTAATTATTTATTATCATATTTCTTTCTTACATTTTTATAATCTATTCTTTTCCCTTTGGTCATGGCTAATGAGTGGCAAGCTACCCCTACACTCAACCATACGAAACGAGCGAGCACGCGCGATCCAGTCGAACTCCGCAGACTAAATGCCTACGTGCCCCATGGAACACTTGGGGTTAATCATTCATTGTCTTCCTAGACTTACTTGCGTTTGTCATGGTGTATGGTTAAGTAAGTCTGAGGTATATAATTTTGATGGTCTTTTATGGTTTTTCTCCTATGCTATCGAAGTGAAGGGTTGAGAAAGCTAACTATCTCTAACTAAGGACTAAGTCTAAATTAACTAGCACCATCATCTGTTCCCACTTACCGTACACACCCTGAACTATGCAACTATGGCCACCAAACACTAATCATTACTAGGATCACCACACATAATGCACGTGCTCGAAGTGGTCATACTAAGGCACTTAACTAGGAGGAAAGGGTTGAGAGAATCTATCTAGCCTACGTGCGATGAGCAGCCGATTCCTTGACTAACCGTACACATCTTCCATACATGACTACCACTGGGATTACCAAGCGTAGATCCTGGATACGCCACTGGGTTACCAATTAGTCACACGAGATGCTCGTAATCAAGTCATACTCATACCGCATGCGACGAGCAGCCGATTCCTTGACTAACCGTACACATCCTTAGATGCTTGTAATCAAGTCGTACTCATACCGCATTCTAGGAAAGCAATAAATAGCAATTAAATAAAATCCTATTTCACTGCAAGGTTTATCCAATCAAGTTCGTCTTTATTGTTGTACACAACTTGTGTTCAGGTACAATGTTGCTCGAATAAAGATCTGTTCACTCTAGGAATCCTACTGTGGGAAAATGGAAAATAATCTATCTCTGGAGTGATCAAACTGCCATAGTTTCCCTACTTCTAAACCAGGATGGGAAATAAGGGGAGTGCCACCTCTTATTTATAGATTTGACGGTGGACCACGATATCGCGTACGTGATATCGTAGGGGACGACGTGATATCGCGGCGGCCGCGATATCATGGCTCATGCGAATCGCGTCTCATCATACCCCCATGACTGAATGAAAACTCATCCTTGAGTTCCTTACAATAATATCAGGAAGGTATGGAATTATTGAGGGGAATTGAACTAATGGGATGACATGTGATGGATCATTATTACAAGACTTAACAAAACTGGTGTTCATGACAACAAGGGTGAACATCTTATTACAATGACATCAGGCCTTAGTTGGCAGCTGAGAAAGAGAAAGAGAAAGAAGTGTTGCTGCTACTAATGCCAAGATTACACCATCGTTGTCCATCCATAAGTGCGCCATCAATATTTCTCCTTGCATAGCTGCTTCAGCGCTGCTCCATTCCAAGTGTTTGCTCTAGATCCAATCCATTGTTGTATGATCGCCATCTACACATACAACACAATCTTATATTAGCAAGGGTAAATGAATCATCATGTAATTGATACCTTGCTTCGGTGTAAGTTCATTGGCTAGGTTGTGGTATGGCTAATACAGATCTGGGAGTATAGTGATGATGGCTACCAAAGGTGTAGGGGTTAGGAAGAAAATCAAAAAATCAAAAAATTTAGGGCTAGGAGAAAAATTAAAAAAATCAAGCCCCATACCCCCATGACTAATCACGAACCTCTGGTAGTGTTAGAATGGAAAAAGGAAAGGAGAAAGATAGATAGAGCAAAAGGGACAACTATGGCATCGATAAAATAGATGTCAAGATGGAAATGAACAAAATAAAATTAATTGCAAAATGTTAAGGGAAAGAATTTAACTAATGCTCCAAATAGGAATGATAGTGGGTCCTCCCCAAAGTAGGCTCATGCCCTTAATGCCCTGACAAACCCACATTCAAAGAGTCCATAGGCCCT
>MNCI01010939.1:181565-236612 GCA_015680685.1 Gnetum montanum
AATGGAATCCCAAGAACAAGGTGGTGTACAGCCCCTTGTGTGTTTGATGATTAATGTGACTTGGAAAGTCTCATTCCAACTCCAACCTCAACCCAACCACATCTAGTGACTTCGCATCAATGCATTCGGCTAAACCATCCACTTGGATAACAAGAATGCCTTCCCCAAGAGTCACCACCATTCTGATGAAACAAAGGAGGGAATGGGAAGTGAGAAGGGCCTTAGTTAGAGGGAAAACTTCTAGTTCCATAACCAGTGCTTGTAGCCCAAGTTTATTCATCTAAGGGGTGTGCTTTGAATTCTCACTTTCTTTGTGTTTTTTTTTGTGTTTTGTATTTTTATGCGTGAGAACCAGACCATGCAAAGACTTTTTATTTTTATTATCTCAGCTTCTGATAGTTGGGTAACATCGGAACGGCAAGAAAACTCAAGAAGAAAAAAATCCAAGCACCCAAGAGAATGGCTAACACAAAAGCATCAAGTTCCCTTGAAGTCACACCCTTTTTAATCCTTGAGTCCTTCCTTAGTTTGAGAAATGCCCAGTCACTGATTCGTTTAAGTTGTTATTAGAAGGAGACTGTACATTTCCAAGCTGAGAGAGACCATAAAAACTGGTGGATGGATGGATGAAGTGGTCTCATTGCCTGCCATATCAAAAGAAACATACCTTAGTATCAACACACACACACACAAAAAAATGGAGACTTGGTTGATTTTGGTTATGTTTTTTATGTTGCTGACTGTCTCGTGTATCGTCCTTAGGTGGTGAGTTGCTCTTATGAGAAGAAGACATTTTTATCAGTGTGCTAATTCACCGTTATATAAATTTTTTCTTGATTAACCCGAAGGTTTGTTAAGGCTCACAACGATGTGAGTGATATCCCTTATGTTCTATTCGGTGCACAAACACTTAGTCCCCAGCAATGGTGCCAATGATGAGTGGCGAGGTACCCCTACACTCAACCATACGAAACAAGCGTAGCACGCACGATCCGATCGAACTCCGCAGAATAAATACCTACGCGCCCCATGGAACACTTGGGGTTAATCATTCGTTGTCTTCCCAGACTTACTTGTGTTTGTCACGGTGTATGGTTAAGTAAGTCCGAGGTATATAATTTTTATGATCTTTTATGGTTTTTCTCCTATGCTATCAAGGTGAAGGGTTGAGAAAGCTAACTATCTCTAACTAAGGACTAAGTCTAAATTAACTAGCATCAGCATCCATTCCCACTTACCATACACACCCTAAACTATGCAATTTTGGCCACCAAATGCTAATTGTTACTGGGATCACCACATGTAACGTACATGCTCGAAGTGGTCGTACTGAGGCACTTAACTAGGAGGAAAGGGTTGAGAGAATCTATCTAGCCTACATGCGATGAGCAGCTGATTCCTTGACTAACCATACACATCTTCCGTGCACGACTACCACTAGGATTACCAAGCATAGATCCTGGATATGCCTTTGGGTTACCAAGTAGTCACACAAGATGCTCGTAATCAAGTCGTACTCATACTGCATGCGATAAGCAACCGATTCCTTGACTAACTGTACACATCCTTAGATGCTCGTAATCAATTCATACTCATACCGCATTCTAGGAAAGCAATAAATATCAATTAAATAAAATTCCATTCCATGCACTGCAAGGTTTATCCAATCAAGTTCATCTTTATTTCCGTACACAACTTGTGTTTAGGTACAATGTTGCTCGAATAAAGATCCGTTCACTCTAGGACTCCTACTGCGGGCACATGGAAAATAATCTATCTCTAGAGTGATCAAACTGCCAAAGTTTCCCTACTTCTAAACCAGGATGGTAAATAAGGGGAGTGCCGCCTCTTATTTATAGATTTGGCTGCGCATATCGCAAGGGACGACGCGATATCACGGCGGCCACGATATCGCGTACGCGATATCGTGGCTCATGCGAATCGCGTCTCATCAACGGCTTAATCATATGTTTTATTTTTCTTCCTTATAATTTCATTTATTGGCTTTTATTTTTAGCTTCCTTGACATGATCAATTTTTTGATAAGGTTCTATCCAATATAATGCTTTCCCATCTAATACTAGAAAGGATGGTGTTACAAAAAAAAATGTTACTGTATTCTTATTGAAAAAAATAATATCTACTAATTCCATGTCATGCATGTGATATCTTACCTCGTGATTCTTTAACTACCAAGAAGCATAGAAAATGACATGTCCATCTTGCATGAGTACACATCTTAGTCCTTCATTTTAAGTATTATTGTACATATTAAAATGTTTACCTAGCATAGGTGATATTAAGGTAAGAGCTAAGGTAGATTATTTCTTTATTTTTAAAAGTACTTGCTCATCCTTTTATTATAGTATTAGGTTTTGACTAGTTCCAAATCACTTGAGTCTTTATTGGATTTATTACTTTCTTTTATTTTGATACTATATGTTCTAGAAAGTGCACTACATTTTCTTAAAATGAATAGTAACTCATTTTATCTTAGGAGATGTAATACTTATCTTAAATCATCCATATGTTTCTTCAAACTTTTGGAATATATAAAATTATCATCAATAAAATCTCTTAAAAATTATTCCAAGTAAAGTGGTAATACACTATTCATTAAATGCACAAATATAGCAAGAGAATTTTTCATCCCAAATGACAATGCAAGGAATTCATAATGTCCATACCTTATCCTAAATGTAGAGTTTAGAATATCCTCCTTTTTAATTATTAATTGATGTTATATAAATTTTAAGTCCATTTTGAAAAATACAATTGCATCCCTAAACTAATAAAAAATGTCATCTATTTTTGATAGAGGATGTTTATTCTTAATTGTAACTTAATTTAATCATTTATATTCAATGCATAATCTTAAGCTTTCATCTTTCTTTTCTATAAATAGTATTAATGTGGCATAAAAATAAATACTAGATCGAATAAAACCGTTATCCAAATGTTCTTACATTTGAACCTTGAGTTATGGTAAATTAACTAAAGACATTTGATATGATGTCCTAGAAATTGGTTTTGTCTCTGGTTTTAGAGTAATCTCAACTTATATTTCTCTTTTTATAGGTAACATTGGTAATTCTGATTTAAATACATCTATAAATTTAGTAACCACTAGAACACACAATATTATTCTTCTTATTTTTATAACTTAACAGTGAGCATAAAACATGTCCCTTTCTAAAAAATTTTATGAAATTCATAAAGGAAATGAAATAAACTTTAGTAGGTCTCCATTGAGCTACTCCTAAGGCTTGTTATCTATCCACTAACTCTAATTATATTGTCTTAATTTTGTAATAAAGAAATCTATTATATCTACTTAACAAATCAATTTCCAAGATAATATCATATTCTTCTAAATCAATAAAAAATAAAATTGCATCCCCTATGTCCCACAACTTAAACAATAATGAAGCTTCTAATTTTTATATGAAAAATTTCATCTTTTTACTATTTTATTATCCATATAAGAAAGACTAACTCTAGGATTAAAAAGATTAAGAAGAGCTTATGCATATAGGGTATCTTCAATCTTAACCATAGTGTTAGGTTCTTTGATAACTCTCCTTGGTATAACATAGATTTGTTCTTAATTCATACATCCTCCATGTATTTCTTGATTGTTAATAGTTTCTTTATTTTCCTCAAAAGCCTTGGGATTTAGAGTCAAGAGTTTCATTCTCAGTTTCAGCATAGCATTTTCCTTTTAAATCAACTTTGGACACTCTCATTTAAAGTAACCAATTTCATTATCATAGAAGAAAATATTATATGATAGTAAAAATCTAGAATTGGATGATTGAGCTAGTCCATGTGATATAGTAGAATATTGTTAAACATACCCATTTGGTATTCTTGAATATTTAAATTTTTCATTTTTAGCTCTATATAGTGCTTCATTATTTTTATTTCTATTTCTTTAGGATACATTTTCCATTTTTTTCTCTTTTTATAATAATGAACCTAGCTCATGCCTTCTCACATGTTTCTAGAGTGAGTGCTATAGTTATGATGTTCATAAAGGATCTCAAATATTTTATAAATTTTCTAGTGCAAATAGCTTCATATTGTAGGAAATAAGAAATAAATATACATTGTTTGGTAAATTTATTGTCATAATTATGAATAGTCATGAATCTTATTAAGAATTAATGTTAATCTCAACCTCAACATAACTAAAGAATACACAAGTATGCAACTATAATGGTTTACATAAATATACTAATAAGATTATTAAGTGATTAGTTTAGAAGAGATATCACTATTAGTTAAAGAGATGCCCTCTATTTGGTCAAACTTATATGGGATTCACTATCACAATTTTACAATAAAATATACACTCTTCATAGTGTGACAACTATCAATTCTATAATTCAAAGTTGTTTAATGTAATCCTTATTCCTAATATTACTTAACATATATTGAGATTTCTATCTGAGTATCTCTATTTTGATACTCTATACTACATTAATAGTTTGACTTTGTAACCATCACTATCTAAGAACTTGATTGGATAATATAATAATGTTGACATATTATTTTTTAGTTTGTTATATGACATTGTTATACATATACTCATATCACTATTTGTGGATTATTGTGAGTTAAATTATTTCTAATATATCATAACTATCAGCTTATAAACTTTCTTAATTATGGTCAACATTTTTGAGTAACTTCTTAATGTTTAATTAGTTGGACTTGGTTGTTCTCATCATGGAGATCTTAATTCCTAGCATGTCATTAGAGCTAGGTTGTTTTCACCATTTTTCTTTATGGACTGTAACTATAAATTATAAAAGCTTATAATTATGCATTATTGGTGGCATTTATTACATCAAGAAATTTAAAATTTTATTTTTAGTGTGATAGGCCTAATGATATAGGGCATATTTTCTATGGTAACCTAGATCTTTTTCTTTTGAAACCTATCTATGACCATGAAGATTTACATTTATATTGGGGTTCCTTCTTGTCATTAATATAGTTTTTAACATTATGGATTGACTCGTTTGTCTATTTCTTATTTGTTCCTCATCCATACTTTTGATCATAATTTTCTAAAAATTAGATAATCTTTTCCTACAAAATTTATAATTGCATGTTATTTTATATTATTCTTCCTTTTAATTAGTGAAGTTTTGCATTAGTTGTTTATATAATTTATCATATATGATCACATATGATGCTAAAGCCAAAGAACAACATCCCTAATACTAAATTTTTTTTCATCAAAGTGTCCATAGATTGTTGGTTCTTCTACTAAGAAAAGTTTGCTATATAATTCATTGAAAACATCTTATAAAATAATTTTAAACTTGCCATAGTCTCTAGACACCTAAATAAGTGAAAAGAATACTCAATCCTACCTCAAAATGGATTTCAAGGTAATCTTACATAACTTCAATTTAGTTAATGTAAAACAATTATTTTATGAAAATTCCATAGAATTTGCTACCTTAAGATTATTACCATTTACAAAATTCCCTCCATACAATGTTTATTTTGTTAAGGATGTATTATTGGGGATGATTCCTATACCAATATAATGCATGTTATAAATATTTAAATTTATCTTCCAAGTGTTTGTATTTTTAACTCAAAACCATGATGGATTCTAATTAGGGTGATGTAATTATTATTAATCATATAGACCTCCTATATATGTTCAAGGACATGACCAGATTTAGCAAAGTTGAAAAATCTTTAAGTGGAAGGATCTGAATTATTTATCTTCTAGAACTACGAGGAAGCTTGGCTAAAATTATCTCTATCTATATTATTGTATGAGAAATAAAGATTAATATATCTTGAAGAGAACTTAGTTTGCTACATTCATAGATGTGGTTGAGAATCAAAAGTAACTAGTTTAAGATCTTGAAGGATTATCTCTAAAGATTAGCATATTTTATCATGCATCATTGTGCCTTAGAAAATAAGTGCTTGGAATATGAAGTGAACATTAAATTTTTTAACTTAATAATCAAGAAGGATATTTTGGATAAATATATTTATGGCTTTTCCAATTCGAATAGGAATGATGAATGCAACAGCAAGCATCTTGAGTCCAAGGTCTTGGAGAAGGTGACAACTAATCTTTAAAAATAAGCATTAAATCCACTCATTACCTCTTCAAATAATAAGGTACTTCATTTTATTACCTTTTCATACTATTATGCTATTGCATGTTATATGAGATGTATGAAGGTGTAGGAGGACCTATGATAGGCTTAAGTCATCTATTGTGATGTACTAGAGTGGGTTGATAAGATAAATGAAAAGATAAAAATCTTGAAACTATGAGGATCATTAGCTAGCTTGATTATGGTTGATACTGTATGGTTAAAGGGGAAGAAGAAAGAAGTGGAAGAGCTACAACCTAACTTGGCATTTGTAGAAATTGATAAAGAAAGAACTCTATATTCTAAGAAATCTATATTATAGAATCTTGTAATCATAATGTGGAATTTTGACATTAAGTTCCAAAAAAAGAAAAAATTATAGAAGGAAAAGAAGGATTTTAAAAAATTAGTAGATGTTTAAAGAAGAGCTCATCAACTTCTTCAATAGTCCAAACCATTATCAAACATGATGAAAATTATTTAATATGTTGATAAGCTACTCAAGGTACTAAATACAAATAATGTGGTCATTCCAAATCCTTCATTAACCATGGATATAATTGTATTTGCCCAAGTGACAACAACTAAGATAAAATCTATAACTTCTACCTCATCTTCCTCTACTCCTTATTCTTCTATAGTTTTTACTAGTGAAAGTTCTCATGATCCTTCTTCACAAACTATGAAAGAGATTAATTTATATGATGATACTAATCATCTTGAATTTGATGTTGTTATAAATTTTAATCTTGTCAAATAAATATTTTCTATTGTATCCAACAAGTTATAATTGTGATGGTTAATAAGGATCTATGGTTTCATATCATGCTTGATTTTTAATGAAGTATTATCTTGCTCTTTTCTTAAGCTATTAATAGCTCTAGAGAACTTCCTCTAAATTTTTCTCATTAAAATTTTTTTATATTTTTCACTTTAAGGATTTATTAAATTTAGAGTAATAAGCATGAAAGGAAAGATAAAGAACATTAAATTATTAAATATTATGCTTCTTAGAAAAATGGATTTATTATTTTGAAGAAAAATTGATTTTCAAATAAGTACTAGTTTTCATAATTGAAATGGAAAATTAGATTATAATCCTTATTGAAAATCATTTTATCTTTCTCATAATCATGATGAGTAAAAATATTTTCTTCAAATATAAATATATGTTTAATAGGGATAATTTAAATGGTCATATCCTTTGAAAGTTTGTTCGCTATATGATTCCATGAAAATAATTTATAAATAATATAAAAGTTATCATATAAAGTGAATCTAAAATATTGTTGAAAATATTTTCCATGTTACGTTTGAGGGGAAGTGTTGATAATTTTTTGTTAATATCAACCTCAAAATGATTTATACCTATCCAAGTATATAATCATAAAAATTTACATAAAGATACTAATGAGATTATTAAGTGATTCATAAAGAAGAGATATGACTATTGGTTAAAGATGTGTCCTTTATTTGGTTGAATCTTAATAGGAAGTCACTATGACAATTTTATAATAGAACACCCATACTCTTTATAGTGTGGTGTATAGACCATAACCATTCATTGTGTAACTCATGATTATTCAGTGTGGTCTTGGTTCCTATTCTTAGTTTACATATACTGAGATCTCTACGTTAGTATCTCCATTTGTATACTTTGGCTTGTTACATTAATAGTTTGACTCTTTAACCATCACTATCTATGTATATGGTTGGATAATATCATGGTGTTTATATATTATGTCTTGGTATATTACATTCACAATGTTATGCATGTACATATACAACTATTCATGGATTATTACACTATTTCTAGTTAATTATAAGTATCATCTTCATAAACTTTCATCATCACAATTTACATGTTTATGCAACTTGTTAATGATTAATTGGTTGAACTTGATTGTCCTAATTCTTGGGACCTTAATTTGTAATAAATCCTTGAAATGATTAATTAAATTCATCTTCCATCTTATTCTTATAGGATTTGAAAAATATCTATCTTTAATTACCTCAATGAAATCTTCCAATTATATCTTTTCATCTTCCTAGTAACTAGTTTTTTATTCACCTTTCCATCATCACATTACTACACCTTCCAACTAATAAATAGCCAAAGAGGTCTTCTTGATATTAGTACAATGTAAGCTTTAGAAAGGTTTCTCTTACTCGTTGAGCCATTTCATAATAATAGTAGCATCTTCAATATTAGAAAAAGTAACAAGATATAGTCTTTTAAACATATGAATTAATCTTTTTTAATCTTAATTATTTTCTTCATTTCGTTAACTTTCATTATGATTAATTTGACTTTGATTTTGTCAAAAGATTCATAATTGTTCAAATAGTTAATTTTAAGTTGTTTATGCATTTTGATGATTCTAGGAGAATGTTATTGATTGATCATGTTTCTCTTATTTTGTACTAGATAAGATTTATAACATTAAAATTATAATGGTAAAATATAAAGACATAATAAAAAATAATTACAAGCATACTTTGCCCTTTATTAAATATTCATATCACATCTACATATGTATTCAAAGTAAATACATCATCTAAAATGTCATTTACAATATATAAAAATATGTACAAATATAAGCTCATGGATCATTAGGTCTAAGTTTATTTAATAAGCCATCTAAGGAAGCCCTAAGGGAGTTTTGAAGAGACTAATAAAGTATTTTATTCTCTTTCATTAGTCTCTATAATTTCTTTAGTAGGTTAGGATAATATTTATAATTTTTTCATTATGCCCTAGATGTATTATCCTTTTCATATTAGATAAGATACATATTCTTTGGTAATTAATCTTTAGTTATCAAATGATTCCTCATATTTCTTTCTTTTTCTAACTATTGCAATATCCTTTTGATTCTAGTTGAGTAGTAAATTGAATCTCTCATGTTTCATTTCTCTTCCTCAAAGCATACTTATATGTTTATAATATAGCTAATTATTGCTACAACTTTTGTATTTTCCACATGTGGTTTTTAATTTCTTATTGCAACAACTATATTTACTTATGTTTCATCTATAACAACATGCTAACATTAATAAATAAAATAATGACATCACTTAAAATCATAAAGATATAAAAGAAATTAAATAATACCTAAAATAAATAGTATGGTATTTATGAAAAATATATGTTATAATACCACCTATGTAACACTTCTATTAATTATCTATAATATCCTAAAAATAACTAATGAAAATACTATGAAATTTCAAGGATCATGATTTAACCTTAATCTAAGAAATAAATACTTAATAAAAATCATTATTTAGAAGCATAAAAATAGCATTTCTTACTATTAGCATTATTAATTAAATAAAAATAAAAATTAGAAAAATAAAAACTAATGTATTTACTAAAAAATAAATGCTAAAAAAGAAAATAAATTGCATAGTTGAGAAGTACCTAAGAAGACAATTGTAATGATACTCGTTTCATCTTAATTAGACTTGTAGAAATAAAGTTCTTCACATTTAATTTTTATTAATAAAATAATATATTAATATTTTTAAATTAACAATATTTTATAAAATAGTAAATAGAATAAAATAATAATATTTTTTTGTAAACTTATAGTTTGCATTGAAATGAAAAATCATCCATATGATGTCATGGACAAGATGGAAAAAATTAGAAATTTCATAGCTATCATATTTTATTATTTATTTAAAAATAGGTACATCACCCAAATATAAAAAATGTATACAAGTTTTCTATTTTACCTAAATACAAACTATAAAACAAATTATTTTCAAGATCCACCGGGACCATATGCTATAGAAATGAGTCACCCTTCGTCAACTATCTCTCTTCTGATATTTTCCGTGATATTTTGAGATCTATGCATTACCATGCAATAGTCAAAACATCTATAGTAAGAAAGGTTATTTTATTTTCTTATTCATAAAACATATAAGATTTTGGAAAATTTTCTAAAAATATAGGCTAAGAAAAGATTTCTAATTAAATATTCAAAAAGATTCCAAAGTCCAAAAATATCACAAAAAGTTGTAAAAGTCCAAATATTTTATATTTAATTTAGGGATCTTAGAAGGATAGGCCTTTGTTTAAACTTACTCTCTAAATAAACTAATAACATATGATATATCCTCACTACTACCATTGGATCATTCTATGTGACCTAAAGTGAGTCCCTAATGGTTATTTCTTGATAACAGCTTTACTACTAACATTCTTAGTAGCCTATGGTACACAACATGGAAGAACATGTCTTCTTTATGCTTCATGGCATATAATTAGATCTAATTTCTCACTATGATGGTCTTGAAAAAATCCTTAGCTACATATGTACTTACAAATTAAAATCTAAGGTTCAAAATCTATCCTAATCTTTATTTCCATTGTGTGAAGTTATAACACCTTGTTGAAAAACCACCAAGAAAATTTATGTTGCAATCTTTCAACATTGTAACTTTCACCATCAAACTCAAGGCTGGAATTTTATCGTATACATGTGGGGTCTTTAATCCATGAGAGGAAATCTCACATATTTGAACTTTTGGAGCTGAAAAATGCCTCATAAGTTGTTGTTGCCTCACTTCTCAAGTAAAAAGACCATATCATGTCTATATTTGGGCTTCGGAAGGCTGAAAATGCCTTGGAAACTACAAAATTTAGCATTTTCATGGGTTTTTTGTGAAACATAGCCACAACTATGCTGGAACCACCTACACCTAATGTTGGTAGTGTTCAAATTTTATTTTCCCAACAAAACCTTGTGTAGTTATCATAACCCCTAATGTAGAGGACACAAAAATAGTGTTGGGGCTGTGGGGGTTTCTATTTTCTCATGATGCTAGCGTTGGAGTGGTTGGGGTTTTGTTTTTTTTCCAACAATCTCAGTGTTGCTCCAAAAATTTCAATGTGGATTCCATGATGCCAATGTTGTTCCCATGAGGCCAACATAGGTGGGTGAAGCCAATGTAGTTGGAAAATTCTATTTACTATTTATGTATCAAACATGGTTTTGATGGCCTAGGTGCATCAAAACTTACCATAAATGAAAAACTACATTGGAAATTATGGCCTACCACACCTACAAATTATACCAATCTATTAGCAATCATGATAGGAATTTGTAGAAAAAAACTAGAAACCATATAGCCTATAAAATCCAATTTTGAAAAATGTAGAGGGGTTTCACAAAAAGTTCTTTCACGAGCAAACTTTTTTTTGGTTCCACACTTTACAACCTTGAGCACTTACAACCTTTGGAATTTTGTAAAACTTTTGTAAAATTGGGAATCAGCTAAGCATTGGAGACTCTCAAAGCAATTTCCCAAACACCAAAAAGTCAAGCACATACCTTATCCTCCTTGGCAACCAACGTTACACATACTTTATCCTCCTTGGAAACCAACATTACACATACTTTACCCCCTTTGTAACCAACATTGCACATATGTTACCTCCCTTGTAACCAATGTTGCACATACCTTACCTCCTTTGCAACCAACACTACAATTACCTTACCCCCTATTCATCAATGTTGCAAATCCAACTTGAAAATCTCCAATGAGTTTTGAAAATTGAAGTTGGAAAGTACTTGGATCGTGGAGCTAATTGCAAAACACATCCTGTTGGCTTCAATAGGCTTCAATCTTTATCTAAGTAACTCCCTATGTATCCAAGCACACAATTTGTACACATTCTTGGACTCTTTATTTTCAATATTTTTTTATAATAAATCTTGTAGTTCATTTGTTATGAAAATTTATTAAAATTTTATTTTGTGCATTCATTTTTTAGATCGGATCTACATTATTTTTAGAATTTATTTACACTTGTTAACACTCCCAAAGTTCTTGGGTGATCAGCAAGATTGTCCAAGGTGCCTTGAATTCTCTTTCTTAAAGGCCCTTGAGATCTAAGGTTAGGCTGTTTCACCTAGAATTTTTAGTTTTGCAGCAACTGAATTTTTCAAGTTTTACAATTTCTGGCACTAAAAGGATGGCCTCTATTCAAGATCTTTGCAAAATCCGAATTTACCCATTTTGGAATGAATTTCTTCTTTTTACAAGTTTAAACTCCATAAAAAAAACCATTTAAAATTTCTGCCAAGAAAACCAATGTTGCTACCTATTTCCTACAAGCAATACCCAATGTATTTGTTACAAGTGATTTGGGTGTTCATAGGAATTTTCATAGTAGTTGCTAGATTTCTCAAAGACAACATGGTTGTATGTAAAACCTACTACTTTTCCTCACAAGAACCTACCTTTGTGTGTTCCAAAAACCTATGTGGTTTTGCTCCAAAAACCTATGTGGTTTTGCTCCAAAAACCTATGTGGTTTTGCTCCAAAAACCCAAATCCCTTACTATGAAAATTTGTCGACAAAGCCAGCATAGCCCTTCCAAGACTCCAATGTAGCTCTTGGAAAATCCAAGATTTTACATTTACTTTCTCAAATCTAGCACATTTTTTCCAAGAGGGGGTATCACAGCATAGGTTGTTGGGCAAGGAAATCATTGAGTGCTTACCTCCCCTTCCATCATAGCTCTTTCTGGCACATCTTTCCACCACCCATTTTCTACTATGAATTTTTTCATCAGGTTTCTTGGAAAAACCAACACACCTTTCCCTCTTTACCAAACTACCCAATGTAGTTTTGGTGAACCAATTACATTTTACATCCTGACAAACCTCAGCATTTCTTTTTAAGATACTTAGCATATCTTTTAAAAATAACATTTTTTTAATTGTAGAAAAATACCCATAAAGGGAAAATACACTATCATTTTTTTAAAGGCAAACCAAAAACTTGTTATTTTATCACCATGTTTTTTTGGAAAAATACTAGCATATCTTTCCAAAAATTCAACATATTACTAACAATCATTTTTTTATATTTAAATTTTCACAATAACTGTTGGACTTTTTTAAGCCTAGCTTAGTTTTGTTA
This sequence comes from Gnetum montanum, assembly GCA_015680685.1. Lineage (NCBI taxonomy): Eukaryota > Viridiplantae > Streptophyta > Gnetopsida > Gnetales > Gnetaceae > Gnetum > Gnetum montanum. Next base: position 194,645 of record MNCI01010939.1, read on the forward strand.
GTGCCAATTAATGTGTTTTCATAGATCAATCATTCTACAACTAGACCTTGCATACATGGCCTCCAACCAAGAAGCAATGCACATCTATGACCCAAAAGAATCTACGGTCATAGAACAAAGATAATCACTTAGGCAAAGGGGAAAGAACCTAGAATTTATGATGATTAATGAGAAGTTCTACAACTTCCTCTATGCTAAGATACAAGTCGGTCTCTTGATACACACTTTGAATTTGATGCTAAGCAATAATTTGAAATTATACATTGGGATGGAAAAGAATACATTCCATCCCCTTATGACAAAATTTCCCTCATCAAATTTTACACACAAATGCTCATACAACTCATAGAGGTTGATGAGTTTAGTGAGGAAGTTATCTCAAAGGACCACCAAGAAGAACATGATGAGTTTGAGGCTAAACTGGAGTTGAACACCTTCATTAGAAGTCTTTTCTAGTAATCGACTTCCCAAACAACTACCCCTAACTCCACATCTCTTGCCTCATTAGTGGGACAAGTCCCTTAGCCTAATTCCCCTCCTATTCATCCTACCATGTTTAGGTCTATGCCCATTATTACCACATACAAGGCACAACCCATATCTCAATCCACCTCCTTGTTCTCATCCATATCCTTTACAATACAACCTTGTCCAATGCACCTAGCCCCAATGATGTCTCGTGCATCACCTCCTTTTGTCATACTAGTGGGACCCTCATCAAGGCCCCAATTAACCCAAGCATCTCATACTCCCTTTTCCCCCCTCATACCACATGTTTCAACTCAAAACTCTTTCTTCTTATTTATCCCACCTAAAGTGGTGGTCACTCAAATCCTTCCTCCTTGACCATTAACACAAATACCACAACTCACAAGGATGCTCCAAGGCTTGGATCAAGCCTTCCAAATGATCCAAGACCTCACTAAAGAGCTACAAAAATGGAAGACCAGTATAACTCAAATGGTCAAGGTTCTAGAATTTTACTAGGATGATCCTATAATCCCTACCATGCCTCAAATAACCTTACCTGTGGGTATGCCCATACTAAAGTTTACAAAATACAATGGTGAAGGGGATCCTAATGCACACTTAGTCACCTTCTGGTCTAAGTAACTCTTTTTGTAAGCTTGACCTCCTATGATATTGAGGATTTTTCCCATGTCCCTTAAGGAAAAGGCTCTAGATTGGTATCAAACCTTGCCTAGATATTCCATCTCTTCCCTTGATAACCTAATAAACTAATCTGTCAACAAATTTAGATACAACTTGAAGCTGGATGCCATATTAGACCAATTGTTGAAAGTGAGGTAGGGGTCACTTGAACCAGTTAAAAGGTTCATTCAAAGATGGAATTCAATACTCAAAGAGATTCTGGAGCCTATCTCTAAAACCCACCTCTTATCCATCTACAAGGGAGCAGTAAACAAATTTATCAAGTCAAAGCTCTACTACTTAGAGCCCTATTTGCTACACTAAGCCTTTTCACAAACCAAGAACATTAAAGAGGCAGTTGAGGCAAGTAATGATTTAACTTATGTGGCCTATAAAAATCAACATGCAAGGAGGGATATTAATAAAATTTAGGTAAGAACATACAACTATGGCCATAGTAACAAAAGAGTCAAAACAAGCAGAAAGGTGAGGATCACCACCTCACAACACAAGTTTGACTTATCACAACCATCAAATTCCTATGCTCCAAATCAATCAATACTAAACTTTTGATGGAAGGATAGGTGTAAGTACATAAGGTTACCTATGAGGCCCTCTAAGCGTTTAAAATATTTACTTAAAGATAACTGTATACAACATAATCAACTGTCTAAGGAGGCTTGTAAGAGGCATGATCATCATTGTGGCATAGCTATAAATCCAATGATAGCTATCAAAGATGATTCAAAGTTACCAAAGTACTTCAGATTGGATAGGTATTACCATTATCATCAAATGGCTAGTCATGATACTAATTTTTGCCTAACATTAAAGGATGACCTACAAGAGGTGATTGATCATGGAGAGTTAGTGTTGAATCAGCCCAACTCTCCAAGAACCAATAATAATTCCTACACTGTAGCCTCATTCATATAAATCAAATGGTCTAATCGTCTTAGAAAAAAAATTTCATCAAAGTACTAGTGTAGTCCCAAAACATAAAGCCTAGAGAGCCCTTCATCATATAGGTACCACCTCCCTCAACCCCTAAGAATCCTTTCATCATACATGTACCCCCTTCAGTGGCTTCAACATTACAACACAATCAACAAGTTACCACCTCCAAAGCCTAGGGAACCATTCATTATCCATGTTCCTCCACCTTCAAAAAGTAAACCCACAATAGATCATGATCAAAGCCCGCCTATAGTGGCCCACAACTTAGAGGTTAACACGAAACCATCACCTCAATGGAAATGAAAAAAACTAGTTACTAAACCAAAAACCAAGCCCATGAAAGGTGATCAACAAAAAAAGGTTTCAAAATAAACTAATTCACCTAGGCTTACATCCAAACTAGTTACATCCATAGACAAGGGGCCCAAGGCATATACATCAAAACCTAAGCCATAGACTCTAGAAATAATGGAGGAATTTAAGAACACTAAGGTTGAAATATCACATGCCAAGGGAAAGAGTTTTCTTAGAACAATGGAACAAGCCAAACAATCATTGAAATAAAATAACACATCATTGAACTTGTATGATCTAGTCATGACTTCTCCTACTCATAGAGATGAAATAGCTTAGGTGTTAACCTTTATCCCTGTGAGTAGAGATATACCCACCAACAAAGAATCAATCCACTTTATCATTGAGAAAGATTCATTTAGGGAAAATGGGCATCAACCCATGCTCAACTTTTGTGACAGTGAGATGAAGATTAACTCTCAAAATGGGGAAGTGCTAGAGGATCCTCTCCTCATTACTATACGTGTTAGTAGGTACAAGATTTATCATGTTCATGTAGATGATGGAGTGGCAACTAATGTGGTACAATTTTCCATTATTAACAAGCTAGGCTTAATCAAGAACATCCAAGAAACCACTACCTCACTACTCAAGTCATTTAATGGATCACAAGTGGTAGTGTGAGGTTCTATCTCCTTGGATTTCATAGCTAGTGAGCAATTCTCTACATCTACCAACTTCCTAGTGGTTGAAGAAACACTTGGCTTCAACTCGATCTTAGGAAGGCCATGGTTAGCTAAGCTTTGTGCAGTCTCATCTTCTATACATCAAGAGATTCACCTGTTCTACAAAGGATGGAAAACCATCATTCGTGGAGACAATGTGTTAATACCTTCAATTAACTTTGTTAATATTGACTAAGGTTTAGAGGTGAAGTTTCAAGAGGAAACTCCTAATACTCAGATTAGGTTCATCAACAACAAAGAAAATAATGATGCTAGCAATATCAACTTTGTGACATGGGATGGTCAATGAAAATGCATGCAGCTTACCATGTTAAACAAGAGAGATGGTGAGCATAAGATTGTATCAAAAGGATTTCTTGATCTCTCAAAGATCAAACAAAAAGTTCATAGTAAATTTCACATCCACTCTTTTGTTGATCATTTTTTTACCTTTACAACATTATATCATGTTTCAATATTAGCTCTAGCATTATATTCTCTTTTAAGAACATCCCATACTTACTAGATAACGTATGAACGATGGCCCACGAAGGCCTAAAACTAGCACCACCATGGCCTACTAAGGCCTAAAACTAGCACCACCATAGTTTGCTAAGGCCTAAACTAACAACACCATGACTTGCTAAGGCCTAAAACTAGCAACAACCTATCCTATCCAAGCCTTAAACTGGCAATGCATTTGTAACCCTTTTCTCTTCCTTATCTTTATTACAGCAATATCTTTCACTTTGTTTTTCTTGATGGCCTTACATTTATATTTTACCAATCATTGTCTTATAGACTTACATTTTAACCAACGTAGCATTATTATACAAACTAATGAAAATTCCAATACAATGGAATTGACACATTCTAACAAAGACTACACTAGTGATGAGTGGTGAGGTACCCCTACACTCAATCATACAAATACGAGTGTTACACGCACAATCCAGTCGAACTTCTCAGACTAAGTGCCTACATGCCTTATGGAACACTTAAGGTTAATCATTCATTTTCTTCCTAGACTTACTTGTATTTGTCATGGTTGTATGGTTAAGTAAGTCGAAGGTATATGATTTTTATATCTTTTCTATTTTATCTCCTATGCTAATGAGGTGAAGGGTGAAGAGACTAATTAACTAAATTTAACTAACTAACTAAGCCTTAATTAACCTAGCATCAGCATCCATTCCCACTTACCGTTCACACCCTAAACTAATGCAACCTTGGTTACCAAATGCTATTCATTACTAGAATCACCATGCGTAATGCACGTGCTTGAAGCAGTCATACTGAATGCACTTAACTATGGGAGAAGGGTTGAGAGAGATTTAATTAACTAATAAAGCATTTAAATGATAAACAATAAATAACAATAAGTAAAGTCCTATCTAGCTTAGTCCATGCACTGCAAGGTTTATCCAAGAAGTTCATCTTTATTTCCGTACACAAACTTGTGTTCAAGTACAATATTTGCTAGAATAAAGATCCGTTCACTTTGGAACTCCTACTGTGGTCACATGGAAATTATTCTATCTCTGGAGAGGAAAAATTGCCAGAGTTTCACTATGGTCTAGGCCTAGATGAGAAACAAGGGAGAGCCGCCTCTTATTTATAGATTTGGTAGCGCACTTCAATATCGAGTACGCGATATCACAGGGGAAGACGCGATATCGTGTACATGATATCGCAAGGGATGTGATATCGTGGCGAACGCGATATCGTAGCCCATGTGATATCGTGTCCCATCATACCCCCATGACTAAATAAAAACTCATCCTCGAGTTCCTTACAAAATATTGGGAAGGTATCAGATTATTGACTTGAATGGAACTAATGGCGAATGGAATGACATGTGAACAAATCATCATTACAAAACATGAAAAAACTGGTGTTCATGACAACAAGAGTGAACACCTTATACATTTGACATCAGGCCTAATTTGGCAGCTGAGAGAGAGAAGAGAGAAAAGAGAAGAAGTTTGTTGCTACCAACGTCAAGATTGCGCCTTTCGTTATTTATCACTAAGCGTGCCATCGATCTTGCTCCTTGCTCCTTGCATAGCTGTGTTAGTACTGATCCATTCCAAGTGTTCCCTCCAGATCCAATTCGTTGTTGTATGATTGCCATCTGCACACACAATATATTCTTATATTAGCAAGGGTAAATGAATCATAATGCAATTGATACCTTTCTTCGGTGAAATGTCCATTAGCTTAGTTGTGGTATGGCTGATATGGATCTGGAGATATCATAGTGGCTACCAAAGGTGTAGGGTTTAGGAGAAAATTGAAAAAATTTGGGTCTGGACCCCCATGACTAAGAGCAAACCTCCAGTAGCGATTGAATGGAGAAAGAATAAAGAACAAGAAAGATGGAGAAAAAGACAACTATAACGTCGATGAAATGGATGTCAAAATGGAAATGAACAAAATAAAGTGGATTAAAAAAATGTTAAGGGAAAGAATTTAACTAGTGCACCAAATAGGAATGTCAGTGGGTCCTCCCCAAAGTAGGCTTATGCCCCTAATGCCCTAACAAACCCACATTCGAAGAGTCCATAGGCTCTAGGAATGTTATTTGGAAACAAGAGTTAAAGTCTTAACCACAAGAATTTACCAAAAATAAAATAATGTGTCAACCAAAATATACACTAATGATACAACCAACAATGAGGTGAACAATGGAGAGAAGGATGGAGAGAAGAGAATGGAATGGAATCCCAAGAACAAGGTGGTGTACAACCCCTTATGTAGTTAATGATTAATGTGATCTAGTAAATCCCATTCCAAGTCCAACCTCAACAAACCACATCCAGTGACTTCGCATTAATGTATTCGGCCAATCCATCCCCTTGAAGTAACAAGAATTCCTTCCCCAAAGATCCACCACCATTCCAACGAAACGGAGGAGAGAATGGGAAGTGATAAGGGCCTTAGTTAGAGGGAACATTTTTATTTTAGTTCCATAACTACTGCTTGTAGCCTAAATGATTATTTCATCTAAGGGGTATGCTTTGAATTCTCACTGTTCTTTTTTTTTGTTGTTTTATTTGTTTATGCATGAGAACCACACCATGCAAAGACTTTGTTATTTTTATTAGCTCAGCTTCCCAATAATTAAGTAATGTCGAAACGGTAAGAAAACTCAAGAAGAAAACATCCAAGCACCCAAGAGAATGGCCAACACAAATGCATCAAGTTCCCTTAAAGCCACACCCTTTTCAATCCTTGAGTCCTTCCTTAGTTTGAGAAATACCTAGGCACCGATTCTTTATAGTTCTTATTTAGAAAGGGACTATACATTTCCAAGCTGAGAGAGACCATAGAAATTTATGGATGTATGAATGAACATTGCCTTCCATATCAAAAGAAACATCCCTTAGTATCAACATCGTAACTTAAAGGTAAAATCCAAAAATTAGCAATCAATAGGAAAACAGTTCACACCATCATTAAGAACACTTATTGGGTGACAAACTTACAAGATGGATAACACACACACAAAGAAATGAAAAAGGTATAAACGATTTTGTAAAAAAAACAAGAAAAGTTAAAGAAATTTGTAAAAAGAAATGTGCAAAACAAAAATGTGTAAAACAAAAATTTAAAAAGAACTGAGGACCCCAAATGATTCGCATAGGTGGCCATCTCCCCCATGACTGAATGGAAAGGAAGAGATCTGAAATAAGAAGCATGGTTATCTACTATTAGAGGTGTAATTTTCATTGGCTATTCTTGGTTCATGAAAGGGTTTGGTTTGTTGCACATTGACCAGTAATTTCTTATCAGGGGTTTCAAGCTTGTATATTGTCATGGCTCCCAAGGGAAAGGTCGTATGGATAATGTAGGGTCCTTCCCACAATGTTTGAAATTTCCTACGTTGTGGTACATGCACGGGGTTCCAGTAAAGGACCTTGTCTCCTAGTTGGTACTTAACCCTTCGAATTCTTAAGTCATGATGTTGTTTATTATGTGCCTTGTGCAACTCATTTGACGATAGAGCAACCAATATATTCTCGTCTAGCACGTTTAGAGCTGCCAATCTTTGTTTTTGTGCTAGGTCAAGGTCAAGGTGGAGGTCACATGTCATGGATAGTGTACAGAGCTTAGTTTGTACTGGGATCTTTGGAATTTTTCCATATACTAACTCATAGGGAGAGTAGCCTGTAGGGAGTTTCCAAGTGTAGCGGTACACCCAAAGAGCATCGTTTAGTTTCATGCTCCAGTCTTGCCTAAATTTGCTAATTGTTTTTGTTAATATTCTCATAATCTCTTAATTAGTGACCTTGGCTTGGCCATTGTCTTGGGGGTGATAGGTTGTGGTCAACTTATGTTCAACCCCTAAGCATTGCATCAACTTGTGAAAGGTTGCACCTGTAAAATGTGTTCCATTATCAGAGATGAGTGCACACGACACAGCAAACCTGTTTACGATTTTTTTTTGTACAAATCATGTAGCCGTAGATGATTTGTAGTCTGTTACAGTTGTTGCTTTAGCCCATTTGGTTAAATAGTCAATAGCAACAATGATATAAGCTTTCCCATTGGACATCAGTGTAATGGGCTCCATAAAATCTATTCCCCAAATGTTGAAGGGTTCCAAAGGTTGAATCCATTGTTGCGAACCCTCCATTCTAGTAGTCATTCCACCATCACGTTGACAGTGCTCACAGGATTGGACAAATTGATGGGCATCCCAAACTAGCATTGGCTAGTAATATCCTACAAGCAGGATCTTGATGGTCGTTCATCTTCCTACATAGTGGCCCCCACAGGAGAACTCTTAATTGATCCTCATTGGGCACACACTATCGAACCAAGCCATCAAGATAGACTTTATAGAGTTGTCCCTTGATTTCCATGAAGTACTTGGTTTTATGAAGAAACCGTTGCTTCTTCCTAAAGTCTAATCCCTATGGTGTTTGTTGGGAAAGGAGATAAGTAAGAATGCTACTATACCAATTTGTTCCCATCGGTTGGTTATTTACTACACCGGTAAAGAGGGTTTCATCAGGAAAATGATTAGATATGGCATATTTGTCCTCTTTGTTGTCCTAGTGCAACCGAGATAAGTGATCTGCGACTACATTCTCGATGCCCTTTCGGTCTACTATTGTTAAGTCGAACTCCTGAAGGATTACCAACCAACATATAATACTAAGGCTAACCATTGGCTTTTTCATGAGGAACCTAATTACACTATGATGCATATGAATATACACTTTGTAGCCTAACACATAGTGCCTAAATTTGTCTAGTGCAAATACTACAGCCATTAATTCCTTTTCTGTAGTTGTGTAGATACTCTTACTTGCACAGTGGATGTAATAAGGGAATTTTTTTTCATCTAACTATGTTAGTACAACTTCTAAGGCATAATTAGATGCGTCGGTCATGATATGGAATGGTCTAGACTAGTCAGGGGCTTGTAGAATGGGAGTTTCCACAAGAATCTATTTTAGAGTTTGGAATGCTCATTCACATTCCCTAATCCATTCGAATGATGCATCCATCTTCATTAATTCCACCAATGGTTTGGAAATTTTGGAGAAGTTCTCTATGAATCTCCTGTAGTAGCTAGTGTGTCCAAGGAATGACTGAATGTCTTTGACAGTTTTTGGTTGTCGAGTGATTCCTTGAATGACTTTAACCTTTTTCGGATCCACCTCTATTCCTGACTATGAAATCTTATGCCCCAATACTATGCCCTCTTGAACCATCAATTGGCTCTTCTCCCAATTGAGCTTCAGGCTGGTTTCAACACATCATTTTAGCACTTACTCTAATTGGTCTAGGGCTTGATCAAAGCTTGTCCCGTAAGTGGATAAGTTGTCCATAAAGACTTCCACTCCATTTCCTATCTGTTGTTGAAATATGCTTAGGACTAAACGTTGGAACGTGGCAGGGGCATTGAACAAGCCAAATGGCATTTTCTTGAACATTCCCCAGGGACTAGTGAACATTGTTTTGGCTTAATATTTTGGTGCTATTCATATTTGATTATACCCACTATACCCATCCAAAAAACTATAATAGCGATGTCCCGCTATAGTGTCCAAGACTTGGTCGACGAATGGCAACAGAAAATGATCTTTGAATGTTGCCATGTTCAATAGCCTAAAATCTATACATACCCTCCATTTTGCTCCCTTCTTAGCCACAGTTACTATAGTACTAACCCATTCACTATCAGCAATAAGATATATGAACCCAGCCTTGAGGAGATGTTCTATCTCTTCTTTTACTACTTGTTTCAATTTTGGGTTCAATCGCCTCTGTGGTTGTTTTCGAGGCTTCATGGAGGGGTCCATGTAAATCCTATGCTAGAATATCCTAGGGTCTATTCTGATTAGCTTGGGATATGACCAAGCAAAGGATTTTGACCATTTCTTGATCACCTTCAATAGCCTTTCTTTTTGCTTGGGGACAAGTTTTGCGTTAATAATTACTAGTTTTCCACTTTCAAGAGTCATATACTCTAGACCAGTGGGCAATGGTTTTAGATCAAGGGGCTTTTGTTTAAACTTCTCAAGAATTTCCAAATTCCCCCAGTTGATGTTTTCTAGGCTAAGGTTGGGGAGTTGGCAGCAGACTTGCTCAAGTGTGTCTGTGCTTTCAATGTAAGCACTAGTTATCCCTCAGTTAGTTCCATGCATGTTATCGAGTTGCTCTCTTGATCAGCCCTCAACCACTAGGTGTTTTCGTGTCATGTGGCTACTTCATATAGGAACTTTTGTATGTTAATATCTTGTGCACACCGATTGCATAGGCAATGTTAAACTTTGCATCACCCATGATTTCTGCATGAAATGGCACCCTGTGTCACTATATGCGATGCATGGAACTCTCTTCCTCTCAATCTTCCCAAAAGTATTTTTGTTGGATATTTCTAGGGAAATATTATGGATTCCTAGGCATGCATATATTGTACTCAACCATGCCCTTCCCATTATTATTGGGAAATCCCCTTTGTCATTGTTTATTTGGATCACTAGGAAATCAGCTGGGTATGACCAACCATCCATGGTGGTAACAATGTCCTCAACCTATCCCAAAGGAATAGTGCTGGACTGGTCAACCAGCTCTAAGTAAATATTACTCTTATTAAGTGGAGGTAGGTTCTAATTTTTATACAATTCTTGTGAGATTAAGTTGACTCCAAATCCTGAGTCAAGAAGAGACTTATGAGGTTCATTCCCAGTGACTTGGAGATAATTTAGGGGGCTTCTAGGATTCGATAATTTCTTGGGAAGGTGGCCTACCTTAATCCAGTCGGTAACAGTATGTGTTAACATAACCGTGTGCATTGGACGTAATTTTTGGTTTGAAGGGGGTCCCGAAACCGTATTTGGTATAGAGGTGTTTAAATGTTCAACCGCTTGTGAGGTTGAGGGCTTAGTTGGATTGTTGGTTCTGAAGAAAGGTCTTTTTAGCATAAGATTATCAGAACTAACTAAGAACTAAGGATTTTAAGCCCTTGTGATGTTGGGTTGTTGCGGTGGAGTGGGGAATACCCTTGGCATTGTTGGAGCAATTGGTGGTGGAGCTACTGGTGTAAGAGGTGCAGATGGATTCAGAGAGGGTGAATGATGTGATGAAGGGGAAGAATAAGGAGAACCATTACCATGATAATGTTTCTTACCTTCTCTTCAGTGGCTATGGCCCTGATCGTGATGATGATCCAAATGCCCGTCCTTGTCATGTGTTTTTTTTCCCTCAATGAACACTTGGCATTCATGGGAATCAAAACCAAAATTTTGTATCATGGAGTGTAGGTTCTAATACCCCACCTTCTCACTATTGTTAGGAGGGGGAACATCATTTGATGGATAACCTGTTATAATTGGTTCACCATCTCCAATTTCACTTAGGATGTGCGGGACCCCTTTTCCCTTCAACAATGTATGGTGGCTCTCTTGCATCGATTCCCTTAGACGTTGCGCTGTTGTGGGATGGTAGTCCCTTGTGTCGAAATCACCTACAACATATTCAACATATAGCTGTGTCATGCCTATCTGTGCAAGAGCACAAAGAAGCATGTTAGGGACTACCCAATCTGGAGGTAACACTATGTTACCTTGCAAATCTCACCAATGCAGCTGTTTATCCTAATGGAGGATAAAAGTGAAATCAAGTATATACTCATTGGGATGAATATATACCACTCAATGTTGTTGAGGAACTGGCGGTTCTCAATTATGTGTTTGGTGCCGCCAACTGTCTCTAGTGTTATCCCTAGGCGGTGAAGTGCTCTTGTTTGAAGAAGAGGACATTATGTCTTATTCGGTATGTTGAGTAATCGTTATATAATTTTTTTTTAATTAACCCTAAGGGTTATTTTAAGCTCCCAACGATGTGGATAATTTCCTATGTTCTACTTAGCACACAAAAAACTTAGTCCCTAGCAACGATGACAATGATGAATGGTGAGGTACCTGTACACTCAACCATACGAATATGAGCATTACACACATGATCTGTTCGAACTCTGTAGACTAAGTGCCTACATGTCTCATGGAACAGTTAAGGTTAATCATTCATTGTCTTCCTAGACTTACTTGTATTTGTCACGGTTGTATGGTTAAGTAAGTCTGAGGTATATGATTTTTATATCTTTTTTGTTTTATCTCCTATGCTAATGAGGTGAAGGGTGAAGAGACTAATTAACTAAATTTAACTAACTAACTAAGCCTTAATTAACCTAGCATCAACATCCGTTCCCACTTACCGTTCACACCCTAAACCAATGCAACCTTGGTTACCAAAAGCTATTCTTTACTGGGATCACCAAGCATAACGCACATGCTCGAAGCAGTCATACTGAATGCACTTAACTATGGGAGAAGGGTTCAGAAAGATTTAATTAACTAATAAAGCATTTAAATGATAAAAAATAAATAACAATAAGTAAATACTTATCTAGCTTAGTCCATGCACTACAAGGTTTATCCAAGAAGTTCGTCTTTATTTCCGTACACAAACTTGTGTTTAGGTACAATATTTGCTCAAATAAAGATCCATTCACTTTGGAACTCCTACTACAGGCACATGGAAATTATTCTATCTCTGGAGAGGAAAAACTACTAGAGTTTCGCTATAGTCTAGGCCTAGATGAGAAACAAGGGAGAGCCGCCTCTTATTTATAGATTTGGAGGTGCACTACGATATCGCATACACGATATCGTAGGGGAAGATGCGATATCGCAGCCAACGTGATATCGTGTTCCATGTGATATTGCATCCAATCAACTAGGATTAATGTCCAAATAAGCCTTGGAATGGGTTCCAAGCATTAACCATGATCAAAACGCACCTCCTAGCCACCCATCCATAACACATTGAAACCAAAAACCCTCATACCAAAATTAGAATTAAGGCATTCACATTGGAAGGTACCAAATATTAGAAGAACCCAAAACCCATAATAAAATTAGTTATTTTGGGTAACTACACTAGTCATAACTCCAAGTATGCTAGCCAGTATAGTCAAAAGGGGGATGGGGGTTCCAAACATTAACCAAACTTCCAATCATCTCTAGAATGGTTAATCCAAGTCCTAAACCCTAGTCAAAGCCTTGAATATCTCTAAAGCCTTATAAAACCTAACAAAAATGCCAAAAATTAGGTATTTTGGATGAGCCACACTAGGTAGCACCTCAACTACACTAGCTAGTATAGACCTAGCATGGTTCATAGGATTTTGACCATCAAACACTATAAATAGACTTCAAAGTGGCATTTCCTAACATTTACACCTCGCCAAAGTCTCCAGTAACCTTGAAATGTCGAATAAATAGGAAAAATCAATCAAAACCCCATCCTAACCTTAAAAACATGCTAGCCAGTGTGGTCCCAATGTGGTTGGTTGAATTTTGACCATCAAATGCCAAAGAAAAAGACCTTCAAAATAACATATCCTAGCATTCACACCTTTCTCGAGTCTCTAGTAACCTTGAAATGCTAGAAAATTGAGCAAAAATGAGTCAAAACTCACACTAGCCTTGGATCCACACTAAGGAAGCCTAGGACTATATTAGCAAGCATAGTCACAACATGGCTCCCCCATGAAAACTTAAAAATAGATCATAAACTAGCCAAATCAACCTTTGGATGCATCATGCTAATCCCAAAACCTTCCCAGAGGATTCAAAGACCACCAAAACTTGAAAACAGAGTCAAAAATGATAAAAATCTAACATATGCCCCTCATACATGCTAGGACTATGTTGGCTAGCATAGTCCAAGGGGGAATGGATATATTGAGGCTCAAACAACCTTTAGAATTAGCAATTTCAAAGTTGAAATCCTAGCCATGAATACTAGCAACCCTTAGAACTTAAAAACTTAGTTGATTCATTACCAAAACTCACCAAAAATCAAAAGCAATTACACTAGGAAAGACCAAAGCCACACTAGCCAATGTGGCTTCAACATAGTTAGCATTCCATGAAGGTTTTACTAGCACTACCATGCTTCAAATGGCCTAAAACTCAATTAGGGAAGCCTAGAATCTTAAAACCCTAGAGCTAGCTACAATTTCACCTTGTTTTGACCATCAAGAGCTTAAGTTCTATCCATTCATGCTAAGGGTACCTCCAACTAGCATAGTCTAGGGGGGATGTTTTCAAACCTCACTTCCAAAAGGCCTATTTTAGCCTTCAAAAAATTAGTTCCCAACCTTGATGTCCCTACACTATATTGAAAAGCTAATAGAATAAAAATCTTGACCTTGGAATTCCATAAATCCATTTTTCTAATGATGCCATGTTGGGCCCACATTAGCCATCATATTCCTAGCATGGATAGTAATCCTAGGTAGCATTTGTGGCTTCTATCAGGGAAAATCAACACCAAAGTTGGCCAAACTTTATTTCTAATCTACTATGCTGGTATTTCATATCATTGAAATCCTAAAACTAAACATAACAAGCCTTGAAATCCACCTTTTTATAAGAGCTATGCTAGAGCTTACCCCATCCACATTGGCTAGTGTGGATCTAGTGTAGTTGGAAAATGAGGTCTCAATTTAGCCTTCAAACAACCTTGAAATGACCCTCCCCAAGTTCCTGAACTTCCTCATCAATCATGTAGCCTCACAACATGGCCTGCTAAGGCCTAAAACTAGCAAAATCTAACCCTAACTAACCAATATTAACCATGTTTTACCTCATGTTCCCTACCTTTACTATTTTTCCCTCCTTTCATTATTTTTTTACTTGGTTTAACCTTGGTATGCATTATTGACCTTTGTTGTCCTATCATTTGATGTCATTTGGGTTCATTTTTGTCATTTCAACATCATTTGGCCTTATCTCATTAAATGTTCCTATTGTTTTGAATATTTTGACCTTAGAGCACTTGTGTTTACATCAATTTACACTCTTGGACATCATTTTCATCTTGTTTGATCATTTTAAGTATCATTGAATGGGATTCAACCATCATTTGGGCTTCATTTGACCTCGATTGACCATAATTCGATCTTATTTTACATCACTTAGCCTTTATTTCACCTTATTTATCTTAACCTACCTCTTATAGCCTTTGTTGACCATGTTTAGACCTTGTTTGATCATTGATGTAATGTGTTTTGACTCATCTATGCATTATCACTAGAATATTTTACATTATTTAACCATTATATCACATAGCTACCACTTGATGTGCATATGTTAACATGTAGGATTGAGCTAAGAGGATGAGGAAGAAAGTTTGACTAGACTTAAAACCTAAATGGATCCCTCTCATGATGTCTTTAGACCAAGTTGACCTAAAATATCCAAACATTAAGCCTCAAAACCATTCTACTATACAACATTAGCATCTTGAAGTAATTTGATGATCATTGATCTTGAAGCCAGAAACATCACAAATAGACCCTTAGTTAAAATTCTCATCTAGACCATGATGGTAAGGAGAAAAAATATGAAACCAAGTTCCTCACAAGAACTTAAGCCTTCTCATGACATCATCAAACCCTTTTAATGCAACATTAAAGCCATCACATAACCCTGATTACACCTAACACTTACATGTTTTCTTCTAGTGTTGTTTATCATTATTGACAAGTTGCAATGAATGAATGATGTTAATGACTATGATAGTCTAAAACAAGCAAGCCTACATGCTCTCTCTATCTCAAAATTTCTATTTGGCATAGTATATGAACTACACATTTTGTAAATTTGATGGAAATTGCACAAGTTTCTCTATGTTGTAACAATGATAACATGTTCTGCTAGTTGTCTCATTTGGCCCTATCTACTTTCTTTGTTTTATTTTCTTATTCTCTTGGATTTGTGCTTGTAGGATGAATCTTGAAGTCATCATGAAGGTGCAACTTATCATGGTAGCAAATCATTGCATAACCTTGATCTACAAGATTTGGTGAGTTTGTCCTACCATTCCAAAAGTACTTGTTTCACATTATTGCCATTACCATTCCTCAAGCCCAACCCAGTAGCCTAATTATAACCCTCCTTACCCAAAAAAAAAGGATGACCTATGTTTGACACTTGTGCATTATGTTCATGTGACATCTCCTTCATCATGCTTTGCCATCAAGTCCATTGAATGTAACACATCCCATTCAACAGGAAAACCAAATCACCTTGGGAACGAAACCCAATGAAGGTTTTACCCTAAAAAAACAATGGGGAGGTAAGGCAAATTACTAAAAGCTCAATGAAGATAAAAAGAAAAATAAATGGCTCCAAATACATAAAGTAAGGAAGCCAATGGCTAAATAAACCTAAGACTATAGTGTTGGCTCCTCAAAAACATTACTAAGTGACCAACACTTCAATGCATAAAGCATGAAGACTACATTGATTAGCCAAAATTTCATTACCATAACAGTAACCATGATGTCAACATTTGAACTTATTTTAAATCTTGTGACCATTTCCTTGTACCTAAATATAGCCCTTAACTTATATAATCTCATCATAAAACTTATTTCATCATCACATGCACCCTTTGGCATGGTTCGATAGTACTGAATCAAGTGTAGAGAGGGAATGTTGGTGATGGACTTGTAGTGGTGTTTTGTTTTCTTTATCAATGTCTCTCGAATCAATCCTTCAAACATCAACAAAGAGGTATCAATGAAACACCACCAAAAAATTGATGTTTCAAACTTTCAACATTGTAACTTTTACCATGAAACTCAAGGGTGGAATTTTATTGTAAAAATGTGAGGTTTGTAATCCACAAGATGCAATCTCACATGCTTGATATTTTGGGCCTGAAAAATGCCTTCTAAGTTTTTTTTACCTCACTCCCCAAGTGAAAAGAAGTTATATCATGTCTATATTTTGGCTTAGGAAGGTTGAAAATTCCTTGGAAATTGGCAAATTTAGCATTTTTCAAGGATTTTTTGTGGGGCATAACCACAACTATGTTGGAACCACCTACACCCAACATTGGTGATTTTGGATTTTTATTGTCTTAGCAAAGCCCAACATAGTTGCCATAACCCCTAGCATGGATGACACAAAGCTAGCATTGGGGTTGTGGGGGTTTCTATTTTCTTATGAAGTGTTGGAGTGATTGGGATTTTGTTTTTTCCAGCAATCTCAACATCGCTCCAACAATTTTAGCATGGATTCCATGATGCCAACACTATTCCCATGAGGTCAGCCTAGGTTGGTGAAGCTAGCATAGTTGTAAAAGTCTATTTACTATTTATGGTATCTAGCATGGTTTTGGCTGCCTAGGTGCATCAAAACTTTCCATAGATGAAAAAATACATTGAAAATTATGGCCTGTCACATCTACAAACCATACAAATTTTTCAATAATCATGATAGAAATTTGTAGCCAAAAACTAGCAACCATGTAGCCTATAAAAGCCAAATTTGAACATGGTGAAGGGATTCCATGAAAAGTTCTTTCATTAGCAAAATTTATTTTGTTCCATTATTTGCAACTTTGAGTGCTTAAAACCTTTGACATTTTGTCAAAATTTTGATAAACTAGCAATTGGTTGAGTATTGGAGACTCTCAAAGAAATTTCCCAATACCAAAAATCCAAGAACATACCTTATACCCTCTTGGCAACTAACGTTACACATATCTTACCCCCTTTGTATCCAACATTTCACATACCTTACCCCCTTTATAACCAACACTGGACATAACTTACCACCTTTGCAACCAATATTGTAATTACCTTATCCCTTATTCATGAACATTTCAAATCCAAGCTAAAAATCCCTAAGGAGTTTTGGTGATTGAAGTTGGGAGGTAGCTAGATCATAGGGCTGACTACAAAACATGACTTAATGGCTTCATTAGGCTTCAAGCTTCATCCAAGTAATTCCATGTGCATCCAAGCACACAATTTTTATACATTCTTGGACTCTTTATTTTTTATATTTTATTATTGTAATAAATCTTGAGTTCATTTTCTGTGCAAATTTATTATAATTTTATTTTGTGCATTCATTTTTTTAGATTGAATCTACATTATTTTTAAAATTTATTTACCCTTGTTAACACTCCCTAGGTCCCTGGGTGATCAACAAGACTGTCCAAGGTCCCTTGCATCCTCTTTCTCAAAGGCCCATAGGATCCAAGGTTAGCTTGTTTCACCTAGAACATTCAATCTTTTAGCAACTAAATTTTTTAGCATTACCTCTATTTTTGTTATCCTTGGTATGTATGATTTTTATACAGTTTATGATGCTTGTGCTTGGGTGTATGTTAGCAATGTTATCAACTAAGTATATTTCATGATGATGAGCTCTGGCATGCTTAGGTATATTAATGTTATTATGTATATTTTAGTACTTATATATATTTATGTTATTCTTTATTACCATTCAATAGATGTGCACTAACACCATTGTTGAGTGTGGTAGGATTTCATGAGGATTAGTTGGGAGCATGGCATGACATGATTTGCTTGATTTCTTTAGATGCATTTTATGGTTTTGTTTATGATGTGGTCTTGGATAGATTCTTGTTAATATTTAATTTATTAGTTTTATTTTATTATTAAAAGGCTTATTAAGATATTTTAAAAATAGTAATTTTAATGACATCTTCTTTATTTGTTAATTTAGCATGCATGAAAGTTATGTCATAATACAGGAAGTTACTTGTATGCCATGATAGATTAGTGATAGTATTCTTTTAAGTTTTTTTTTTTTTTTTTTTGGTAATTGGTTTTTTTCTCCAATTCCATGATTTTTGTCAATATTTTATGAAAAATTCCATGATTCTTTCTCTCCACACTTTGATTATTCAAAAGAAGTGCTATAGAAGATTCAAGCTTGTGGAGGTGTTGGAGGATTATGGATCAGTTGTCCTATTACTTGAATTATTGGTATGCTAATCTCTTCTTCATGGATTTTTATTGTGTAGATTCATAGGTGAGCAATCTTGGCCTCTTTTTCAATGATGGTTTTAGGTTTATACACATTTCTTAGGATGGGTTTTTCATTAATTAATTCTATGTTTCTTTTTATTATGCTGATTGTGGGCTGATGGATATTAATTTAAACATTTCAAATGTTGATTCAGCAAATTTTATATGCTTAATTGATGGTAATTATACTACTATTTTTTTTACTTTGAATATGGATTTTGTGAGATGTATTAAATAATTTTGTGTGATTTGGTTTTACCATTTGTGAGTGTGGTTATTTCTAATTGAATGATAAAACTATGGTAATTCTTGTTTGGATGTAATCTTAAACCTAGAGAGATGTGGTTTGGTTATTTCAATGGATAGCTTGAAATGTTAGGATTTTCATTTGTTTTGATATTTACTTTTATCTATTTTACTCTTTTTTAAATTCTAAGATTTGGTCATAATTACTATGCTTTCTTGTTTTCATATTAATTTTATTCAAACCCTCTTTCCATTATTATATGAAAATCTTGATTGTATAAGTATGATTCTTTTTAGGATGAGATTTCAAAGCTTTATTTATGTCAATTTGAGTTTTTCCTAAGAAGTTTAGTCATTGGAATATTTTTGTGCTCTTTGGTTCTTGATCTTAGATTGTTGAATTCTTGTCTATCATTTTCCGACACTTTCTCATTGGTATAGATTTTTTCTAGCTAAATCTTAGTCTTTCCCTACCTCAATGGGCCATCCTTTACCTTTGTAAGATGTCTTTTCCATGATCCAAACTACCCAAGAAAATGTCTCCAACCTAGCATATATGTCTCCTCTACAACTGGGATATTTCACCCAATCCTAAGACATCTCACCTAAGATGTCCTAGCTCTACAAATACATCTTTTCTAAGACATCTTAGCCTAAGACAAAATATCTTGCAACTTTTTTAGATGTCTCACACACCAAAGATGTCTCCAGCATGCTAGAGACATCTTTAATCCTTTGTAGACATCTCACCTTGCCCCCATATATCTCCTCCTATATGTCTCTAATGTTTTGGAATTTCTTCCTTGCAAGTCTTGATCTACCATAAACTTGGGTTTTATGAAATTTAATCCTCTAGTATGGTTTGAAAATTGATTTTCTTAGTCTCTAAGCTTCCCATAACCTTGTTAAATCTTTCACCTTTGTTGAATTAATTATGTTCTTCTTTGGGTTTTATAATGTTGTATATTTTCCTTGATTTGATGATTGTTGATTGGTTCATACTTTGGTTATTTTGTATCATCTTTCTTAATTTAATTAGGATCTTGATTTCATCCTTTTTTCATTTCTAACAATTATTATATGTATTTTTCCTATAACATGATTTTTTTAGTCTCCTTCTTGAGGAATCTTAATTATTGTTACATCCAACTTAGAATAGTGGACATATCATGGTTTTAGTATTAACCCATATGTGATTTATGGTTGTTGGTGACTTCAATGTTTCCATTGTTGTGACTCAATAAATTTTTTGGAAGCTATTATCATGTACTCTCTCCTTGGATTTTTTTAGCATCTTGAGATATGGATAAGAAATGTAAAATTTCTTGGATGTTGGGAATGACACTTAGGGATGCTAGATTTCATATTATTGATGTCTTGTTATTCCTTCTATTGGTATCTTTGTAAGGATCCTTTGGTTATTGAATTCCTTTGATGAGATGGATTCCTTTGGTTTTGTTATCACCCTCCATCATTCATTTTCTTTGGCATGCTTATTTGTTTGATGAATGTTTGGATGATGGAGCTAGCACTTAGTTGTGTGGTCAATTGGAGATGGGCTCCCTAGAGATGGTTTGATTATTGATCCCCACTAGGATGGATTAGTATAGCTTATCTTGTAGGTCGCATCCTACAAGAGAGGGTGATTTCATGGCTCATTAGTCTTTTGGTTCAATGCCTCTAGAAAATTATAGGTGATGTCCTCAATAATGCCTCTAGTAGTAGTATGGTTGAAGAATATTGGAAGTCAGTCCTGGGTGATGCTTCAAATTTCATTTAAGACTAATAATGAATTCATGATCATGGTAATTTGATATTATATTTGAATATGTTTTGGTTTTGGAATTTGGGAATTATACATGATAACTTAACATGCATTTGATATTGAGTGTGGTGTGTACTAGACTCCTTATTTGTATTGATCATTGTAGTGATGAAATCCTAGTTTTGATTTTATTTGATGAATGGATATTTAACTATACATTGTATTCTTATTTATATGTCCTTAGAGCTAACATGTTTTGTAGGCTATCCATGCTCTTTCTAACTTCCGTAAGATACTCCCATTTATCAATTGGAGATGGTACCAAGGTTTATCACTTAGTTTTAGACTGATAACTCATTTTTAATTATAGGTTTAGTAGATTACAAGGAGATTGAAGATCTTAAATTTTTCATTGATATATTTTCAGCTTGATCAAATTATGTTTCTAGCTTAGTCTTTCGATATATATATGTATTTCACATTTCAAGATTGTATAGATATTTTTTTTCAATCTTTGGCTTCATGGATTATGTATGGATTAGGCCTATGTTATTATGTCATATGTATGTATGTATGTATGTATTAGAGATTTAGATTTAAAGTATAGATATTATCCTCTTTCTAGTTATATTTTATTTTTAGTATTTATGTATATCATGATTTTATGTTTATGCTTCTTGTTCTTCCACTGTTGAGTTTCTTCTCTTTCATTGGATCATGACTTCATATTAGGTTCTCTTGATTCCTTTCACCACATAGTTCATTCATTATCTTGTTCTTTTTCATAACCAATTTTTTGTTAGGTATTTTACCTAATGTAATGCTCTTCAAGCTAAGACTTAGGAACAAGGATATTATAACATAGTATCAAAGCATAGACTTTGTTGATTTTCCTTTTTACATTACTATTTCTAGTGAGAATGGATGTTAGAGATAAACATGGCCATGCAAGGAGGGTAAGTGTTTAGTCTAGTAATCCAACATTAATACCTAATCTCTTTCCTCATCAAACAAAGGAGATGTTGGTGTATTCACAAGTGGAACATGTTACTATGGTTCCTACTCTTATACAAGAGGAGAAGATCAACCAAGCAGATATTAATCACTATTTGTTTCATTTCCTCCATTAGCATCTGAAGAAGAACTCTAGTTTATAGCTGATGTAGTATGCTTCTAGGAGTGGTGGAAATGATACATGATCGATGGGGAGGAAGCTTGTAGAGTAGTTTTGTAAGCTAGTGATGAGTGGCGAGGTGCCCCTACACTCAACCATACAAATACAAGCATTTTCACACGTGATTCGATCGAACTCCACAGATGAACTAGTTGCGACACCTAGACAATTAGCCTTAGGTTGCAGTTCGTTGTCTTCCCACCTGGACTAGTATTATCTTTTTCACATATGGTTTAGTCCAGAGTGAGGTGCATGATGGGTTTCTAATCTAATGCTACTCTTGAAGGTAATGGAAAGTAATAATTACTAAGCTAAGAGAGAAAGGATAAGAGAATCTAATCTAGCCTAAGTGTGATGAGCATCTGTTCCTTGATTATCCGTACACATCTTGGACTTCATGCATGACTACCACTAGGATTACCAAACACAGATCCTAGGTACGCTACTAGGGTACCAAGTAGTCACACTTAAATGCTCGTAATCAAGTCGTACTCATTCCACGTTCTAACATGAGATAAGGGTGAGAGAGACTAATTAGGAAAGCAATAAATAAATAAACAAAGTGAATGCTACAATGATGAAGTAATCTCGATCTTTATTGTCAATCATGTGCATGTCCAAGTACGTCACACTCGAATAAACGATGTCATACAATTACATTCACCACACTACGGGTAGACACTGGAAAATATTCTAACTCTGGAGGGATCAAACTGCCCGAGTCTAGCTATAATCTAAAACTATGTTCCCAAACAAGGGAGAGCCACCTCTTATTTATAGAATTGGTAGCGGGCTGCAATATCACGTACGCGATATTGTGGTAGCCAAAAACGCAACTCATCATACCCCCACGACTGAATGAAAGCTCATCCTCAAGTTATAGTTATTACATAGTGGATAGGTATGGGATTATTGGATGGAGAAAAAGGGACTACGCCACAGTGTGAAATGAAAATAAAACAAAATGAAGACACAACACAAAATGTTCTACATTTACAAAAATGTATGGAACTCATGTAGTTCTAGGTGGCATTGGCTCCTCCATTGGTGCCTTCCCTTTGTCATGTGCTCTAGGTTTTGAGGCTTGATGTCACTGAAGTATGGCATGTAGGTTATCCTCTTCAGTCCGAGGGTCTTGTGCCATCCATGCTAGTGTTCCAATGTTTGACAGAGTTGGCACTTTCCACAGACAGGGTAGTTGCAGAAACATTTGGTTGGCCTTGACATACCAAGTCATGAACACTCATTATTCCTCCTCATAGGCTCTCACTTTATCCTTGTACTCATGAAAGTTTACTAGCCGTCGAGCCAAGTATATTTTGACATCTTTCTATCCCTGGTAGCTAGCTTTTACCACCTCAAGTTCAGAATTTGCAACATCAAGTTTCTCCACCAACTTCTTGTTCTACAAATTCTACTCGAGCTCTGACCTTGAGCACCCTATTGTTAACATGGCAAGCTTGGCATATCCTAGATTTTCCAACTCCATGTACTCTATCAGATCTTGAATCTCCATGTCCCAATTTTTAACTTGCGCTTGGTGGGTGAGGCCATATGTGTCCAATATGGCCCGCCAGTCAGTGTGTTGAGTACTAATAGTGTTGATTTGGGCCTTGGCCATATGGATCTCCTTTTCAAGGATCTGTTTATACATCCCCACCTGATCATGTAAGTGCTCCTTCAACTTTTCATGTTGTTTAGCCTCATTCTGCCACGTGCTTGTCTCAATCGTCGACTTTTGATGAATGGCGCGTACCTCCTCCATCGAGAGGGTTCGATTTTCTCTAGCTCAACAACTTACGTCTCGGTTGACCTAGATGAATTGTTCTCATAATTGATAAAAGTGTTCATCAAGAACATTCTTTTGCTTTTCTACAATGGTCAACCAAATCTTGTCAGTCACAAGCTGTTTATTTTCTTCTTGCAAGGCCTTGAGTGCCTTAATATGCGCATGGGTTTGCGCTTGTGCTACAGAGGCATCCCAAATAGCCTTCTCCTTTTCATCCACCATCCTTTTATTCTTTGTGATTAACTTTTTTAGTTGCTCAGTTCTAAATTTATCTGGCTAGTCTACGGGAAAAAATTGCAGAGGGTCCTGCTATGCTACTTGTAAGGCCACGAGCTACTCTTGTAGTTTCTACACTTCAACTTTAGCATGCTCGGCCCTGACTTCTATTAAGACCAACTTCCCCTTTGTGGAAATGAGGTCTGATTGAATTGTTGTAACATCCTGAGGGATGTTGAACAAGGATGTCATTACTTTTCCTATTTGAAGAAATTGATCAAGAACATCCTCATGTTCCACAGGAGTCATTGAGGTTCCGACCTAATTTTGAGCATCTCGTGCTCCTGAGAGATCTACCGGTGGCACAACAGGTACGTTGAAGGATTCTTTGATGTGGTCTACAACCACTTCTACAGTTCTCGTGGCATTCTGGTGTTGCATGATCACCACAATAGCCCCTTCACCAATCTCTAACTACACCTAGAAAGATTTTGTATTTTCTGAGATCTGTTGTGATCATCTACTTTCCCCTCCTCCTGTGTGAATGGATACTTCCACCCTTGTGTGATCCAATGAAACTGTAGGCTGAATGGCATCATCGATGACGTAGAAGAGGTTTGCATCATCACGACTTCCCCAATTGACCATCTCAGTGATGGACCTAAGATGGCTCATCAATGGTCTGTAGTCTTGCGGCGGTGGTGGTTGATCCTAGCCTATGCTAGGCCCTACTTCTTGTTGTTGGCTGGGACCCATGGATGAAGGTTGACTAGGTCCAGCCATATGTTCTTCTTCTTGTTCTAGTCCCAGCTCTTTACCAGTTCTTTTTCTTGGAGCTGCCACCTTTAGCAATTCAGCATATGAAGTAGTCTGCACTTTTTGGAGGACATCATTGGTGTATCCCCAAATACCAACATGTTGGCATAGATTTCTGATAAGACAAGGGAAAGGCAACGCCATCTTCCTTGTCTTCCATTCTTCAAACTGCCTCAAGATCTTCGTCAAATATAGATGGGGTAGGTTAGCATTAACCTTTTCCATCAACACTACACATCCTCTAGCCGCATACGTTGATATTCTCTTCAAGCCCTTTGTGGGGAAGAAGTGATATGTTCCAATTTTAAAATAGATCCTCTCTTCCGTTATCAACTCATCAAATGTTTTATCTCTACCATAAGCCTTCTCCAACCAATCCTTTCGCACATCTAGGTCTAAACAGGTGGATAACTAAGCAACTTTGGGCCCTATATTCGGAAGGTTTAACACTTCTGAAATGCCCTACATGGAGAATTCAACTGTCACACCACAAATATTGACAGTTTTACCTTGCTCCTATTGTGCCAAAATTGGTACATCTCTCCTAGGTACCAAGCACCGCTTTCAGAGAGGATGGGCTAGAAGGGAGACCCTGTGACGTGATCCCTAATAGCCTCAGGAGTGAACTTAGCAAAATATTCAAAGTTCAATTCCTAAATCACCACAGTGAATGTGGACTTCTCATGGATGGCCTAAACACAATCTTAGGGCAACATGAGCTGTTGTCCCTATTCAGGCATTGTAGTAGTTCCTCCTTCTACCTGCCCGGACCATCCAATAGGAGGTTCCTCTTGATGAATGTTGAATGATTGATCCTCTTGTTCTTCATGTTATCTGGTAAGACCTTGTCTTCCACCTCTCTGAGATTATTTTCTCCCACCCTGAGTAGGACCTTCTTGATGTTCACGTTTCGAGGCCATCTGCAATCACACGGGGCCAAGCGTTAGTAAGCTTGTTTTTGAAGTTAATTTATACCTTATTGCTTGCCTTAATTAATGATCTTATGCTATCATGTGTGATAGTGCCCAAAATTTTGTAATAATGAGTCCTGTGACTTAGGTGGTTTCCATTTTAATTTCCCGGTATACCTAGGGATTAAATGATTTTTAGGCACAATTATTCTAACTGTTATAGTTAATTACCCAAGATGATTTCCTTTTGGCGATGATAAATTTCAAAAACTTTAAGCACTTTTCAGCAAGTTTGCCTCCCCCACAACTAATCTAAACACTCTGAGTTCAAGAAGGTTCAAACGAAATTAAAATCGGAGTACCAGCGAGCGAAATATAGTGAGAAAAGCAAGGGTTGCTCCATCGCAAGTTGTAGAGAAAAATTTCAAAAACTCCCCCATGTGAATGGCAAAAATGATGCTAAGTGTTGCAGGGGGGTCACCTATTTATAGGTTTTTAGGGATGTGATATCGTGTATGATACATCATGTATGCAATATCACGCCAGGACACGATATCGCGTATGCCATATCTCGTCCTTAGTGATATGAGGCACAACAAAAAGACTAAATTTTTGAAGATTTTTGAATATTTTTTGAAATCAACGGTGTAACAAGGACATTGGGCTATTGTTAAGGAGTTCTTGGGTAATTAGATGGTTTTGAAGGCAGGAATAATGATGATGGTGTGGATTTTATCAATGAAACCTTGGGTGGTAAGAAAAAGGGTATGTAATGGTACATTGAAATGTTGAAATTCATAGGGATAATAGTATGGAAAGAAAATCATTTGAAAATATGCTGAGGGTAATAATTGGTGTGTGTGAGCTATGTCATAAGTGAAGATTACACAAGTGGGTCCTCCCCAAAGCAAGTTCTAACCTATAATGCCCTTATGTAACCACACTTAAAGTGTTTGTGGGTACTAGAAGGGTTAAATGTAATCTACACCAACTCTACAAAACACACATATGTAAATATCATTGGAATGAGATAAAAATTCTATGCTACACGGGACACGAGCTACAATTNAGGGCACAGGGAATCCTGCATGTAAAGCATGATTAAGGTGTCATTACCCCATTGTTCCAAGATCAGGACCAAGTCTATTCCTCTGACCAGTGACATCACATTGTTTCATCCCATGATGAGCAGCTATGAGAGTACCATAATAACAAGGTGTATGATCACTTGGCATTTTATTCAAGGGAGGAGTGACTTTTGTTTTATGGCACTTTGTTTTTCTTTTTTTTTCTTTCTTCTTCTTTTTCACTTTACTAAATCCAGAGAAGTTTCCAACCTTCAGGCATGGGTGCATGTCTTTCTAGTGGGACCCCCTAGAACAGCATTGATTTTTTAGTGCCCTTTTAATTACTCTTACTCCCATTTTCATTAGATCTACAAGGATCTTAGTACAACCACGTTACATGATAACTCTCACAGACGTCACCAAAGAGAATCCACAAGTCCCCTTGATGTCACACCCTAATCATTCCATCTTGATCCATCCTTCTTCATTCTGGGTACAATGAACACAAAATTAATTTTGAGTTTTAAAAGAAATGTCAAGAATATCATTGTACCCTCGAACAGAACCTCTTATTTGTAGAGTGGATGAGTGGGTGTAATGGGCTCACTATTCCAAACAATTAATCACTCGAGACTTAATAACATAGAACACACCTTAACCAATGATCCACATGAGTGTTTTATTCATAGACGATATCACTTACAAAAACGTAAAAACACAAAAAGATAAAAAGATAAAACAAAAATTTTAAAAATGAAAAACTGGGAAAAAAACTAAAAAATTAAAGAAAAATAAAAAATATTTATTAATCCTGCTTGCTATTATAAGGAGGGATATCCTTCATAGCTAAACGATTGAGGATGGCAAGGATTAATGAATGATGATGGGGATCCTTGCATCTTGGAAATATTGGGGCCCGATCATACTTAGCCCATCGGGTTTCACACACTTGATTATAATGAGCATAGTGAGGTAATTTATACGATGTAGTTCCCGGATAACGAGTTGACCCACTATGATGTTTGACACCATTATATGGTATGCAAGGATTGGAATGATACCTCCCATGGTTGTGTTCATTGGGTCGTATGGTTTTTGGAGTGTTAGATGGTGGACTTGATGAAGTTACATGAGGTGTTGGGTTCAAAGATAAGGGTGCACCATAGTGTGGGACTTGTGCTGAGTTGTAGGATACAGTGGTCTCGGAATTGTGTTGTACTTCTTACGGCCATGTTTAAAGAAGGGGTGCTTTTGATGTTGAGGAGGCTTTTCACTGCTGTTGGTAGTAGTAGCACAACTGGTGTTCATGGGTTGTTGCTGTGGTGTAGGCACCTTAGGAATAGTTGGTGGCATTGTCGAAGGAGGGAAAGGATGAGAATGTTGAAAGTTAGGAGGAGTATAAGGTGCACAAGGTGGTGGTTGTGTTGGAGGCATGGGTTGATAGTATTAAGGAGAATGGTACTGTGGTGAGAAAAAGTGTGTTGACCTAGTTGGAGAAATAGGATGTTGAACAAGATAAGCATTTGGATTCGGATGATATGAAGGGTGCCTCTAGTCTAGTGGTGGTCTCCCCCACGACTGGGGTTGTTGCCACTGTGATCAAACATAGTATCTCTGCATGAACTCTGGATGTAGTGTGTTTCCCCAATGCTCATGTAAATGTAACAATATTGGGCATTGGCCCTTGGGGTGATTGTACAGGCATATGTTGCATTCGTACGTATGATTAGCAATTGAGCCTTATTTTCCTTGTCCCTTCTTTTCGATTGTCTACTATTTCGTTGATAAATTCTCCACACTTTTGATATGTCCATTTCAACATCTTATTGATCTTTGCCTCAACCTCTTCTAATGTTTGTTATGTTGGAAAATATGATGTTTCCACCTTGATATTGGTTGATTCCTCCTTTTTATGATCATGGACCTTTGTTAAGTTAATATTTTGGTCCCGTTGATGTTTTTCAACACTCTCCCATTTAGCCAATTCTCCTTCTTCTTTTGCTACCTGATTAATAAGCTCTTGAACTTGACAGGTTTGTAGTTCGTATAGTTGACCTTGGGCATACATTCCTAAGGTCTCTCTTATTTCATGACGTAGCCCATCAATGATATGGTACATTAGCCTTTCCTCTGAAAACCCATGGCCTGGATAGTTGTTTATCAGTGCATAATATCTTTCTAAGGCCATGTCCAAGGGTTCATGTTGTGCTTGTTTCCATCCTTGGACTTTTTTCCTCAAGGCTGACACTCTTGCGTAGGTTTGATATTTTTCGTTAAAGACTTCTACCGTTGTTGATCAACGTTGTATCAAATTTGGTTTTAACGATCTATACCATACTTTTTCTTGGTCAACGAGTGTGATAGGAAAGAGCTTAAGTTTTTTTCAGCCATTATCAATATTGTTCCATGCACAGGCAACATAGAAGGCTTGTAAATGTTGATGCGGATCTAAGTCATAGCCTCCTGAAAATTTAGGAAAGTTATTTAAGTCGAGCCTAGGTAGATGGCTCTCTTTTCAATGCTTAGTTGAGATTCGAATGGCCTCTTGTATTTTCATTAAGCTTGTAGTGGCCAATAGGGGTTCATCTTCATTAGGTAAGTTATTCTTTCATGCGTTGTAATGACGTTGCTTTCATTCATGTTTATAAGAAACCCCCACTTCAAGTTGTGTACTCCAATCTTCATCGTCATATAGTTCGTTGGTTCTCCAATGAACTTCCTCACTAAGTGTGGCATTATCATAATCTTGTAGGAGAGGCGTGGTTGTGAAGTTGTGTGTGAATTACGTGTGACTTTTAATAATTATTTCTTTCTAAAATATATATTGTTAAGTCCTATACAGCGATCTTGTATGATATAACTAATCTAGATAACTAGCACCTTCCCCCGGCAACGACGCCTATGATGAGTGGTGAGGTACCCCTACACTCAACCATACAAATACGAGCATTTTCATGCATGATCTAGTTGACTCCATAGACGGACTAGTTGTGGCACCTAGATAGTTAGCCTTAGGTTGCAGTTTGTTGTCTTCCCACTTGGACTAGTATTATCTTTATCACATATGGTTTAGTCCAAAGTGAGGTGTATGATGGGTTTCTAATCTAATGCTACTCCTGAAGGCAATGGATGCTCATCATACTTAGGCTAGATTAGATTCTCTTACCCTTTCTCTCTTAGTTTAGTAACTAAGAGAGAAAGGGTAAGAGAATCTAATCTAGCCTAAGTATGATGAGCATCCATTCCTTGATTATCCGTACACATCTTGGACTTCGTGCACAACTACCACTGGGATTACCAAGCGCAGATCCTAGGTACACTACTAGGGTACCATGTACTCACACTTAAATGCTTGTAATCAAGTCATACTCATTCCACATTCTAACATGAGATAAGGGTGAGAGAGACTAATTAGGAAAGTAGTAAATAACAATTAAATAAATAAATAAACAAAGTGAATGCTGCAATGATGAAGTAATCTCGATCTTTATTGCCAGTCATGTGCGTGTCCAAGTACATCACACTCGAATAAAGGATGTTGTACAATTACATTCACCACACTACAAGAAAAGACTGGAAAATATTCTAACTCTAGAGGGATCAACCTACTAGAGTCTAGCTACAATCTAAAACTATGTTCCCAAACAAGGGAGACCTGCCTCTTATTTATAGAACTGGCGACAGTCTACAATATCACGTACGCGATATTGCGGTTGCCCAAAACGTGACTCATCAGCTAGGATCCCTTACCTTCCAAGGTGATTAGGATTTTACCTTTATCATTGAGTGGCTTGAGAAGGTTCTTAAGATGTTCAAGTTGATGGATTGCACTCTTGTAGAGAAAATGCATTTTGTAGCTCACTTTTTTGTGGGACTATGAGACATTAATAAATTTTCTAAGAAGGCTCATCACTAGAAAGAGTGTAATGCTTATTAAAGTGATTTTCTCAATATTTTCAATGCTCATTACATTCCTTCTAAATTTGTAAATGTAAAGGCTAAGAAGTTCTACAACCTTTACTAGGGCAATTAGACTATGATTGAGTGCAATTATAAGTTGTCTAAGTTGAGCATGTATGGACTTCAAATACATTTGCATGAGAATTCCAAGGCTAACCATTTTATTTTTACTCTTTGTACATCCATCAAGAACCATTTTCCTTTTCTATATCTTTAGAATTATGAGGATACTTGAGTTTGTACATTAGATCTTAAGCATCGTTAGTTGGATGAGGTAGGGCGTCATGATTGATCTCAAAAGAAGGAGCAAACCTCTTTTGGGAAGTCTTGTGAAGCCAAGAAAACCTAGAGATGTAGTTATATGGCCAATAGCAATAACAAAAAAGACCTTAGTAGTAGATATTAGGTGCTAGGACCACTTAGGGATCCATTAACTGCTTTACTTGTGAGAAATTTGAGCATGTTCTTAAGGACTTTTCTAACTACCATAATTGTGATAAGCTAGGTCATAAGAGCTTTAACCTCCTAAAGAGTTTGGATGATGGAGATCATTAGTATGATGGTAAGCCTACTAATGACCATGATAGTACTAGGATGCATGCACATGTGTATGTCTTGATATATTAGTCAATTGATGCTTAGCCTAACATCATGATGGAAGTTGAAGATAGGATTTCTAATTTAGAAATTTTAGTTCTTTTTTATCCTAGTTCAAACCTTTAGTTTATTAATGTATGCATATTTTTTCATTTGGATTTAGTGAATCAGTGTCTTGATTATGGGCTTGTCATTAGCCTCATTGGTGGTTATGTGCTTGTTGTGGACCAAGTATATAGGTGTATATCCTTGGTAATTTAGAATGCCACTTGGTTTAGTGATCTCCACATCATGAACCTAGGAAACTATGATGTTATATTGGGTATATATTGGTTCTCTTGCTATTAGGGTAGCTTGAATTATTATGACAAGGCACTTTCCTTGGTTATAGATGATGGTTCATACTTGGCCATGCAAGATCAAGTTGAATCTTATTTATTTGAGATATTTTTATTATTTGTTAAGAAAAAGTCATCCTTGTTTTGTTGTCTTAGTGATTTAGCATCCTTTGTCATCAAAAATTTATCAAATTCCTATTTCTAGAAATTTTCTTAATGTTTTTCATTCTCAATTACCCAGTGTAACGACTAAAAAATTTGGTCCTAGAAAATCGAAAGTTTCAACATAGAATAGTTTGACTTTGGGATCCATGAGCCTCAAAAAGCATTCAAAGTACTTCAAATGGTCTATTCTATCACTTGAGGACTTGGAAATATATTACTAGAATGAAATTACAATGAAAAAAATAAGAAAATATGTAATTAATAGAGCCAACATCAAAGTATAGTTTTAGGAAATACACAGAAAATATGCAACCATTGTAAAAAAATGGTATTAAATATTATAAAAAATACAACCTTCAAGGAGTA
Organism: Gnetum montanum; assembly: GCA_015680685.1. Taxonomy (NCBI): domain Eukaryota; kingdom Viridiplantae; phylum Streptophyta; class Gnetopsida; order Gnetales; family Gnetaceae; genus Gnetum; species Gnetum montanum. Next base: position 226,562 of record MNCI01010939.1, read on the forward strand.
AAAAATATGAAAATGGAATTGTTTCATAGCTCCTTGAAAATGACAATAACAATATAGCCTATGGATGAGCAATGTGTGTCATGTAGTCCTCCCAAGTATGCTTATTTTGCTTGTTCTACAACAAGATCTTAGTGCTTCTTATGATATGTCCTTGAAGATGGCTCTGGGCTCTTGAAAGTCTCAAGTTTGAAAGAGTTGAAAAAATTTCAAAAGTATTCAAAATGATGTAAACTTTGTTTTAAATAGGCTATTCATGTGTTGATTCATGACTAACTTAATTATGGATGATTTTTGACAAATTCTACAACATTTTTGACACTTTGGTGGTCAAAATCTACAACGTATGACATACCAATTTTTTTTTAACTTTTTGGACATTTAATTACAATTTATTTGCTACTTTCACTATTCAAAAAATGCACCATATGAACCAGCAATGTATGCACTTTTTCTTGCCAAATTTAATGGCACATTTGGACTATTTTCATGGTTCGAACTCCAACATATATGCTAGCAACGTTTTTTGTTTTTTATTACCAATTTTGGAAATGTGTTTACATTTTGGGCCTTCATACATTAGCATAAATAAAATTTCCAACTTGTGAACTATAAATTTCACTCTACAAATAAAGAAATGTCCAAAACTTTGCTAGAATAAGGTCATAGGATTGGATTTTTCATGGGAAAATAGACAATTATTTCTTCCTTTAAATTCCCATCAAATTACAATGCAAATTCTTGGCTATTAGGATTTTTATGCATAATATAAATTTTCATTAAGGTGTTTCATTAGCTTCTCTTTATTGATTTTTGCATGACTAACCTAAGAGACATCAACAAAGAATGTGAAACACTACCATAGGTTCATCACCAATGCTCTCTCTCTCTCTCTACACTTGATTTAGTAGTTGTTAGCTTATGTTAAGAAGTGCTCACAATGGTGAAATAAGGTCACAATGGAATGTTATGAGTTTCAAATGAGATAAATGTTATATTAATTATCAAGAAATGATCACATGGGCTATTTGAATGATTACATGAGTTAACAAGGAATTCCAAATGTTTACATCATGGCTATGCTATGGCGGTGACATGTGTATTGCCTGAAAATACCTTCATGCTTCATGCTTGAATAACTAGTTACTCAATGATGTCTTAGATGAACCAAAACTTCAATCTTAAAATTCTTTGGCTACTCAGCTCTTTGGTTTTGGAGAGTCATTGATTTACTTGTCTTTAGGCTACATTGGCCTCTTAGCTTTCATGAAAATTTTCTTTCTTATTTTTTAAGAGGTGAAACCTTAATTGGATTTCATTACTACTATCAAATTTGGTTTTGTTTTCTCATTGAATGAAATGTGTTACATTTAATGAAATTGATGGTGGTGCATGTCGAAGGAGATGTCACATGACCATGGTGCATGAAGGTCAAACATCAGTCTTTGTTGTTAGTAAGGTAACAAGGGTTGTAATTTGATTATGGGGATATGGGTTAAAAGGGGTAATTGAAGTGATGTAAGGTAAGTACTATTGGAAAAATCAAATAATCTAACTAAATCTCATGTATTGAGGTCACATTGTGACCACTACTATGATGAATCATACTTTTGTTCTGGCTATAGGCTCATCCTACAAGCACAACCACAAGAGGACAAGAAAACAAGTCCAAGAATACATGTGATTACAAGAGATTTGCATAACACTATATGATGCAATAAGAAGAATAAAGGATACTATTAGTTATAATTAGTATAATCATGAGATGTCTATATCTTTTTTTACAAATTTGTACAAATTTCGTAGATCTTGCTATGCCAGAAAGAGATAACATGTCACACAAGCTTTCTTGTTGCAGGCTACAAAGGTCATTGATGTTGATCCTTCATCCAATTTTGTAAACAAGGCAAATAGGGAATACAAGAAAATATGTCAATGTTAAATATAATAAGGTTTGAGATAGGAATGGTTAACTAGATTGGTCAATTCATTCTCATCCATGTCTACCAACTTGAATGCTCTATTGCTATAAGCTTTGGTAACCAACGAAGGTCCTTCCTAATTAGTTAAGAACTTGTCCATATGTTCATGAATAGCCTTAAAGCCAAGGTCTTCTTCCTTGAACTTTTTCCTATTTGGATCATGACGATGTTGTTTTTTCTACTTCTCTTGATATCATTCAATGTGAGCAAGTGTTAATATTCACTACTTCTCCACTAAATCAAGGTCAATTGTATGTAGCTCCTTATTATGCTCATCATTGATGAAGTCAAATAGAACTACTCTTAAGGATGACACTTGCAATTCAAGAGGTAAAATAGATTTAGATTCATAAATAAGGCTATCTGGACTAGGACTATTTGTAGTTCTAACTATTATTCTATAGGTTCAAAGTACATATAAAAGTCATTCATGCCACTTGTGTCTGCTATTATTTAGCATTTTTTAGAAGGTTTATGATAACTTTTTTAATAGCTTTACCTTGCTCATTGGCTTGTAAATAGTACAATGATGAAAAGGAATTATTAATGTTGACTTGATGATAAAAGGTTTGTGTTTCTTGGCTACTAAACTATGGTTTATTATTTGTGACTATAGTTAATGGTAAGCCAAAGAGGAGCACTATGTTGTCTAATTCAAATCTATAGACTTGTTGAGATGTTATGTTTCTTACAAGGATAGCTTCAACCAACTTTGTAAAATACTTAGTTGTAGTGATGATGAAGCTATGTCAATTCCTCATAATTGAAATTATCATGCAATCTAAGTAGTGTGTAACTCAATCGATGGCATGTTTATTAACTTATCATACCATTAATAGGTATCAAAAGTTTTAATCTTTGCTAGGTAGTCAATTTCCATAGATGGAAAATTTTATCCTAGGTGTCTAATCTTTGCAACCATGGCTCTAGGTCCTATAGGATCCCCACATATTTCCTCATGAACTTGCTCAAGGATCATGTGGGCTTTTTCTTTGCCCACACATACAAAAAATATGTCATCATAGGACCTTGGATATAATGTATTATTAGTTACAATAACATATTATTTTGATCTTTTATGTACAACATCGTTTTGAGAGATAGTTACATTCTGTCAAGGTTCACCATGCATTAGGTAAAAATTAATGTTATCATACCACTCTTATTATGAAACATTGTCAATGATGGCTATAGAGTTTTATTTAGTGTTCTACATGATGAGAAGACATAGTTCTTCGTCAAGAAAGATAACTTGCTAAACACATATGGTGTTACAATTAGGACTAAGGTTGCAATGACATCAACTAAGGTATTATCGATTCAAGGTATGTGTTAAATACCAATATCTATAAACTATAGAATGAGTCTTTTTACTATAATAGAATAAGAAATGTTTGGTTTTACATGCCTAGACCATGGTTACTTTGTTATCCACTAGTTTTGAATCATCTTTTATCATTAAACATGTCATTCCTTGGATATGAGCTACAATCATTTCACCCTTCATATTCTACTACATTGTTGGTACATAAGAATTAGAAATGATAAGAAAAAGTTTGAATCTTACTAAAGAATGATGTTATGATGGTAGAAGCATTAGCCTCATGGGTAGTTGAAGCCCCATCAACGTGCATGATGGCCTCATATCCTTCAAGTACCTTGTTGACAATGTTGACATGTTCATCAAGAAATTCATGATCTATGATTACATTATCCTCAGCCAAGAAAGTTGTGAGTTATACAACTATATCTTGACCTTTTTTTGATGCTTGGAAAATGTAATGCAAGTCAAACTTAGCTATTATGATCTTCCATCGAGCTCTTAAAGTACTGTATCCTGACATATAACATTGACTTGGCTCCTAAATAGGTAGTTTTTTCACTTCTTTAAAGAGAATACTAGGGCTAAATATCACTTCTTGACCTTTCTGTATTGGGTCTTGTAAGCTATCAAGGTATGGCATAAGTAGTAAATGGATAGCTCTACTCTAACATATCATTTTTGACAAAGTAGGGAGGCTATGGACATGTCAGAGATTGCAAAGTAGATGTAAATTGGTTTGTTCTTCTAAGGTGAGTACACAGTGGACAATTAGACCAACTCTTGCTTAATGTTATCATAGGCTTCTTGGCATTAGTCAATCCATGCATAGTAAACTCCCTTTTAAAGAAAGTGTTGCATGGTTTGTAGCTTATCTATAAGTCTTAAGATAAACCTACGAATAAATTGTAATCTACCTTGTAATCCTCATAATTCCTNAACAAGATAATAATCAAAGATGATTTTCCATTACCTAGTATTGATCAACTTATCAATAATATGGCTGGACATACCTTATTATCCTTCATGCATGGGTTCTTAGGATACAACCAAGTTAGGATCAATGTAAATCATTAGCTGTACATGACCTTCATAAATTCTTCAGGAATCTTTTGTTATACCTTGATGCCATTCGATCTAAAAAATGTAGGTGAAACCTATCAACGAGCCATGACCTACATTTTTAGTGACTACATGATAGGGTTACTTAATGATTGTGTTCAAAACATAGCCATGAAGTCCAAAATGGCCAATGACCATGTACATGACCTAAACTTAGTGCTTTAACATTGCCTAAAGTACAAGCTCTAGCTTAATCCTAAGAAGTATGTCTTTAGCATTAAATCTAAAAAGATGCTTGGTTTTGTAGTATCTAAGGTAGGAAGAAATGTTGATCCTAATAAGATTAAGGTCATAACCAACTTGGTAGCACCTACTAACATTGAGGAATTATGAGGATTACAAGGTAGATTACAATTTATTCGTAGGTTTATCTTAAGACTTATAGATAAGCTACAAACCATGCAACACTTTCTTTAAAAGGGAGTTTACTATGCATNATGATTCAAGTGAAGAACTTAGCTTTAAGGTTTTCTTCTCACTATTATCTGTTGTAATGGGAACCTCAATATGAGAATCCTCAATTATGTCACCATCTTCTAAGTTGAGTATTTTAACCATGTAATTAGGCAATTCTAGGAACTTCTCTATTGAGGCTACATGGTTAAATAGGTTCCTTGGCTCAAGATCTATGTAATCAATGTTAATGGATTATTTAACATTACCATAAGATCCACCCATGTTTAGAGGTAGGTTAAATTGTACCCATGTGTTCATGTTCCAATCCTACATGTCAATCAAAAGCATATTAAGTGACATCTTTGTGATACAATTATTAAGAAATATTAAAATGATGCAAAATAACAAAGCAATAGAACACCATGGAGCACAACAATGTCACACAAAGTAAAGTGAGATATAACAAGGCCAAGTAATGTCATAAATGACAAAAAATGATACCAAATAATATCCCTTTATGCCAAAACAAAGATAAAACAAAGACAAACATGATAAAATGATGACAAATGTTGTCAAAATATGGTAAAATGGGGTTATAATTTCAAAAATGATGTAAAATGATACCGAATGATGTCAAAGTGGCATCAAATAACGTCAAACCAACGTGAAATGGTGTCAAATGATAACAAACAATATAAAATAGTATCAAAGAATGCTAAAATGATGTTAAAATGACATCAAAGGATGACAAAAAAAAGTTGAAGGATGTCTAAATAGGATCAAACAATACCAAATGACATCAAATTAGGCTAAAATGATGAAAAATGATATCAAATGATGCCAAATGATACCAAACAATATCGAAACAATGACAAATGATATCAAATGATAACAAATGACAAGAAATCGTAGAAAATGGGGTCAAAATGATATATAATAATATCAAATGACATTAAATTAAGTCATAATTATGGAAAAATTATTGTCAAATAATGAAACATGCTATCCAAATAGTATAAAATGATGTTGAAAAGTTTCCAACAAGGCCAAATGAAGTCAAAACATTGAAAAATGACATCATATGATACCAAATGATGTTCAATGATATCAAATGATGTCAAAATGATGCAAAATAGTGTAAAGTAGGGCCAAATAGAATCAAATAGTGCCAAAATGATGCAAACTATAGTTGAATGGCATGAAATGATGTTAAAATAATCCCAAATAATAACAAATGATACCTAATGAGATGAAATGATGTTGAACATGGTCAAACTAGGTTAAATAAGGTTGAACCAGGTTGGTAATAATATTAACAATAATATTTGTTTTCATTTTAGGTTTTTATAATTCAAGTAAATAAAAATCCAATGAAAATAAGTTATAACCAAAATAGGTGAAAACTTAAAGAAAACAAGTTGCAAATTTTCAAAATAGAAAAAAAGCTAAAGACAATAGAATGTAAACTATCAAAATTAGCAAGAAGTTAGAGAAAAAAAATTGTAAAGTGTCAAAATAATAAGAAATCTAGAGAAAATAGATTGTAAATTGTCAAAATAATAAAAAATCCAGCAAAAATAGAAAAAATCTTGCAAAAATAGAAAAATCTTCTAAACATTAGTAGTAAACTGCTAGAAAAGTGATTTTTGTGGTAAAAATAATTTAAAAAGATAGAAACTTGCATTCTCAACATGTAGAGGTTATCTCTTCAATGTGTGGACATTGTGTGTCATGTGCACAACATGTAGAACCTATTCCAGTTGCATTTAGGCTAGATCTGGTAAAGTTTGAAGCTTGTTTGTGCTTCATACATTGGTTCCTGCATTGGCCCAACATATAGGGCTTGATGCTCAAGCATATGAATGTTCTAAACCTAGATTCCAACATGTATTGGTTGTTCTCCCAACACATGAGCAATTTTGACAAGATTCTATGCTTGTGAAACCCACTAGGATGCTTCTAATTACTCTGGGCCAAGTCTTCATTATGTGGAACCCACTTTGATTGTGTTTATGCTTGTTTTGCTTGTTTATTAGTGCCAAAAGTCTCATATCTTGGTACATGCATTAGCCAGATTTGTTAAGCTTGTTTTCCAATGTATGAGAGCTATATGCCAAAGTTAGAGAGAATTTTGACCAAGTTCTTAAAGCTCCAAGTCTCTTGTGGTAGCATTAAGGGTTTGGGAGAAAACTTGGTAGTTCTAGAATTGTTTTGGACAAGGTGGAGGTGTGATGATGCTCACAAGTTGGCCTATATGTTGGCCCAATATTGGGGGCTTATTTTTCAACAAATAACACTTTTTTCCCAGTTTTGGAAAGGTTTCGACCACATGTTTGATTCTTTTGAACTCTCATATCAACATTAGGAAGAATGAGTCAAATATACATTGTTTGGAGTTACATAAAATAAGGTAAATGTCTATGCATGGCCACACATTGGCTTATACATTGGTCTAATGTATGGGACTTGTGTCTTAATTTGTAGACATTGTTAGGCTAGTTTGTGATGACTTTGATTAGACTTTTAACTCCTTAAGGCTCCCAGGGCAATGGCTAAGGTTTTTGCAAGAAATCTATAGTTTTTAAGGCTATATAAGCTAAGATAGAGGTTTTATTTGGTTCACACATTGGCTTATACGTTATCCTAATGTCCAAAATTTATATCCCCGATGTATGAATTAAATTTGATAGTTTTGTGGGTTTTTCCACTCAATTTTTTAACTCTATAGTCATCTATGTTAGCACCTAGGATTCTAGAAAGAAATCAGAAATTTTGAAGTTCTTTTGAGCTAGGTGAAGGTATGATTATGTCCACACATTGGCTTATATGTTGGTACAATGTGTGAAGTTTCTATTTCCAATGTGTAAATAAAATTTTTCTATTTTTGAAGGGCTTTTGACAAGTTTTTGATGTCTCCATGATCCTAGTGTAGTGGCTAGGATTTTGGAGGAAGATTGGTGATTTCTAGGACTATACTAACTAACTTGAAGGCTTTTTAATGTCCACACATTGGCTTATACATTGGTCCAACGTTTGGTGCTTAATTGTCCAATGAATAATGACAAAGAGACATTTTTGAGAGCTTAAAAGGTTAATTTTTTAATGAATTTTTCTCTCTAGGTCTTATGGGTTCCACATGACCACTTTTAGGAAAATTTGAATGTCTCAAAACTTGGTGTAAACTTCACACGTTGGCTTATATGTTGGCCCAGTGTATGGTTCTTAATTTCAAATGTGTGAATCAAATTTTAATATTTTTTGTGAATTTTTAACAAGGTTTTTAAGGTTTCTAGGTCTCTACACCAACGTCAAAGGCTTAATGTAGGATTTGTAGATTTGGGAACCATTTTTGTCAAGGCATGATGTGTTTTGGCAAGGATTAGTTGTTCTTGAGGTACCAAACATTGGCCTATATGTTGACCTAATATATTTGGATGAGGATTCCAATGCACAATCTCAAAACCCTCAATGTATGAGCTTTCTTGAGCGGAATTTTGGAGTTTTTAAGACTTGCTAAAATATTGAAGTTTGGTGGAACCCTCTAGATAGTTGATGGTTAAACACACACATTGGCATACATGTTGGAGTTCTTGTGACTAGCATATAGCCAAGGTTCTATGTTCTATATATTAATTGTATATGTTGGTTTTGAAAGCCCAAATTTTAAGCATAAAAATAGAAATTTTCTATCAAAACCTAACATACAAGGCTTGTTTCTCCTTAAATATCTCTAAGCTCAACATGAAGAAGGTTTTGTAGGTCTTCAAAAGGCTTTCTCTTGTTAACGTTTGGACAGGACTAGAATATTTCCTACATCAAACCTCAACATTAAAGCTAGTTTTCTTCCAAGTCTTCTAACTGTAGCATCTAGAATCTGCATTACTAGTTGAAAAACCAAATTCATAACATCCTCCTAACAATCCTAACTTTTGTCCATCTCTATTCACAGTGTTGGGGTAGCATGGAAAGGCATTTTAGGCTTTTCTTATGTAACAATCAAGTTAAAGATCTAAGGCTTTTAGCAACCATGATGAAGAAGATCAAGTTGATGAATCAAAAACCAATCTTAGATGAGCTAGAGTAGGTTTTTTGTAGCAACTAGAAAATTCTATTGCTAGAAAAGCAAAAATCCCAAGTGGGACATCTTTAACCCTAGATCCTAAGGACCTCTAAGAAAGAGGATCTGAGGTTCCCTAGATGGTCTGGCCAATCACCTAAGGACTTAGGAAGTCTAAACAAGAACAAATTAAATGAAAAATAATGTAGATATGGTATAAGATAATGCATAGAATAATATGAAACTATGCTAATCTACACAAAAAATGGAACTATAAACTTTATTGTAGTAAAATATTGAGAATAAAGAAAGTTTAGGATGTATACGAATGATGCTTGAGAATGCAAAGGATTTACTTCAATGGGAGTTTGGAGTCTATTGAAGCTGGCAGCCTTGAAAACCACAGTCAACTCCATGATCCAAGTCTCCATAACTCCCAAAATTGCCAAACCTTGCTATTCTCCTCATCAAATCTATAGTGTTAGGGGTATATGAGGTAAGATGTGTGGGGAGTTTGTGCCACAAACAAGATCCATGCTAGGAGTCTTGATGTCCAGATAGCTCAACATTACCACAAAATCTCACACAATCTCAAATGTTGAAAATTGGTCAAAATGGTTGTAGGTTCCATGCTAAGAACTCTCCAAAAGCCTTGTTTTTACATTGATTTTTCAAAGCTCTTGGATTCCAAAGTGATGTAACCTCTTCATCATGCTCAAGCTTGGTTTATATAGGTTGCATGGTCATAATTTTGGCTGCAAATTTCTATCCTAGTTGTTGATAGATTAATGTCACATGCAGGTGTGGCAGGTGTCCAAATCCAACATGGTTTCCATTTATAGTAAATTTTGATACCCCTAAGATACCAAAACCATTCCAGTTATTGGAAATAATAAATGAGAATTTTACCCATGCTATCTTCTTCCACGTACACTGACCTCATAGGAGCAACATTGAGCCTACAAGAGTAACACTAGCTTGTATGGGTGCCACTATGTTGCATGAATAACACTAGGGTGTAGGATCAATGCTAGGGTGTTGAAGTAATGTTGGGGCTTCTGGAGATATGCTAGAGCTACTAGAGCAACACTAGGGCTATTAGAGTAACACTAGGCTATAGGAGCAATGTTGGGCTACAAGAGCAATGCTCAGCATGTTGGACATAAATCCCCCAAC
>MNCI01010939.1:246687-287542 GCA_015680685.1 Gnetum montanum
ATGACCACTTCGAGCACGTGCGTTATGCTTGGTGATCCCAGTAACGAATAGCGTTTGGTAACCAAGGTTGCATTGGTTCAAGGTGTGAACGGTAAGTGGGAATGGATGCTGATGCTAGGTTAATTAAGGCTTAGTTAGTTAGTTAAAGTTAGTTAATTAGTCTCTTCACCCTTCACCTCATTAGCATAGGAGATAAAACAGAAAATATATAAAAATCATATACCTCAGACTTACTTAACCATACAACCGTGACAAATGCAAGTAAGTCTGGGAAGACAACGAATGATTAACCTTAAGTGTTCCATAAGGCGTGTAGGTACTTAATTTGCGGAGTTCTACTAGATCGTGCATGTAACGCTCATATTCGTATGGTTGAGTGTAGGGGTACCTCACCACTCATCAATGATCAAACCTTAGCATTAGTCAAATTGTTATTCACCAAAATCCCAATAATGAGGCTCACAGTGGTTGAACAATTAAAGAATGATTTCGATAAGTACACCAACATCTATACTCTAGCCTTTTAGACATGCCTAGCCAATCATATATCTCATGGTTTTTGGCTAGCCCTTCAACATATTGTAGAATAAGGCATCATTGCTAGGCCCTCCACACAACCCTCATCAAGCAAGAAGAAGAACAATAAGAAAGGTATGAATTTTCCTGTTTACTTGTTTTGTTATGTTATACCAATGTTTTCATGGCTACATGATTCTAGGCTATTTTAGTTATAATTTTTTTCATGGCTTTAACAATATGGTTTTAGTTTTTTGTTCTTGTCATATTTTGGTTTTACACGATGTGCTTATGCCCAAGCTAATGGACCATTTTTGTTGCCTTGCAAGGGCTACCACCTCCTCCACCATCACTTTGGTTATTTTAGAACATCTTGAGGAGAACCTCATCTTAAAATACAATGAAGTGGAATTAGCACAACATTGGTTGGTTGAAAAGACACCTAGAAATGTTCAAGAAAATGTTACTCATGCAAGTTTGCTTGATCTTTTCATAGCTCCTAGCCCAACCATCCCCACTCTTGAGATGGTAAACATCATTGACTCCTTTAACCAAGGAGTGAAGAAGTTCATCATCTAGGTTCATGACATGTTGATCACCTTCACCATCAATGAGACTACCTTCTATGAGCTCTTTGGTGTGCCCACTAAAGGGATGAGAGTTTCCAGCAAAGGAGGTAGGCCACCAAAAGGAGGTGAAATCATGGTTGAATGCTCATCATGGACATTCTAGGTTGGCCTTGGAGGATTTCTAGGTATCAGAAGTAAGGGAATCATATTCCTTATTTAGATCCCATACCTTTCTGAATCTACTATCACAAAAGAAGGTTATTGACATTGCCCAAGTGTGGACCATGATAAAGGTGCTTACTAAAGCTACTCACTTGGCCAATGGACTACAATAGAAAATCCCCAAACTTTGAGAGGATTTCACCATAATATGCCACATGCATTATGCATTCTTTGTGGCATATTTGTGGAGATTCATAGAATTTTTTATGATGAGGGATGGGTGATAGGTAAGTTAAGATCCATCCCAACTCTCTAAGCCTTGGATAAAGCATATTTATCCAACTATGTAGGCATAGAAACCATTGGAGGATTTTGGGAAATCATTGTCTATGACCACTAAATATTTTAGTGGCATACATTGTGATTTCCCTGAAAACATGAGGATTGAGCCTCAAGCTAAGTGGGGAAATTCCAAGAGGATCAAGGAATTACGTGCTAAGGCTAACATGGCAACTAGAATAACGTTAAATCGATCCATGGTTGAGGAAGTAACACTAGCCACCGAGCAACCTTCCAAAAGGAGGTTCATAGTTAGACTTGGCTAAACACATTAGGCAATTATAGGTATGTTTTTAATTTTTATTTATGATTAGGTTACTTTATGTTTTATGTTTTAAGGTCATGTTGTTATTTCATCTTATGTGAAATATGTTAAGTTGTTTTAATGTTTTGTGTTTACTGTTATTGTAGACAAGCAACAAAAACTGATGACCCAAGCTACTACAATAGAGGAGGAGTAGAAGCGCTTAGAGAAGATCTTCCTATAACCTCATGAAGATGAGGGGTTAGCAAATGTTGCACTGGATGATCTAGACACCCTATTTGGTGAATCATTGCAAAGGGAACCTTCAATCATCATCCCAGATAAGGTTCTAGGTATGAAGACACTATCATGTCATGAATTATATTTTATTGTTTTATGTTTAACTCTTTTTCTAACCATTAGTTGATTTTTATACCTATTATAGCTACTAAGCCCCAAATAGATGTCTCTACTTCTACATTTTGCATGAAACCAATGGTAGAGGTTCCCAATAAGATGAAGTTCATGCATGGGGTAGCCAAGGATATAATAGATTGGTTGCAACATGTTGCTTCTCAAGTTGGTAAGAACTTCATTTCATTTCACGTTTAATTATTTTACATAGGTTTTAATAGGTATATTGGTTACATTTTTTTGTTATAGTCATTCTTGTTGTATATTATGCTTATGTATATATTTCATGGTTACATTACTTACAATGCCTAAGGTTAGTGGGACTTCAACCATGCCATCCACCTAGAGTGGAAAATTTTCCATGAAGATTGTATGAAAGTGCAACTGATATTGCAATTTCATGCACCAAAACTTCATGGGAATTCCAATAGTCAAATGAATCCCTATGAGAACAAGTTATCGCTTTGAAGGAAAATACTAAGAGGCAGGCTCAAGTGATCAATGATCTCTAGGATCACAGGGCTTTTATGGAAGCCCAACTAGCTAACAAAGAGTCTTTGCAAACCAAGGAGATCATGTGGGCATGTTATTGAAACATCATACATGACAAGGTTGCCCTTGCCAAAGAGATGGTAGATAGCAATTGCAGATGGACTTGATCACCTGTAAGGCTAGAGAGTGGAAAGATTACTATGTCTGGGTTCTTAAGTGGGGCTAAGTAGAGAACAACCACAAAAGGAAGTATAAGGTAAAATGTGAGTTTTATCTTAACTAGTTAAAAGAGAAGTCTACCAAATGGTGTAAGTTGGAGTTGTTTATAAATGGGATTCAAGCTGAAAACACCTTCAAACTATTTGAAGATACTCTAACTATGGTTGAATCCCCTACCCCTCAAATCTCTACTACCTTGGGTGAGGTATCTATTGCTACTATGTCACAAGAGCCACCTACATGGACAAACATTAATGAGAGTAACATCCTAATGGGTGTTAATCTTGGGGATGTGGATTGGGCCCACATGATGGAAGACCAAATTCTCCATCGTTTGGAGGTTGGTCTTCAAAGTCTTCCCTTGGAGTATATCATACCAGAGTCCTCTTAGGCTTATTTGTTATATGATTTTGTCACTATTTAAGTTATTAGCTTGATTTTATAGTGCATTGATTACTAGTTAATCTTGTGTTATTATGCTATAGGCACCAACTAACACCAGTGATCCTAGTGGTGAGGGTGGAAGTTACCCTCAAGCCCCTCTAGATCCCTCCTAGAACCACTAGTTACCTTGTCATCCTTGTTTATTTTAGTTATTTTTCTTATCATATTTGACCTTGATGTTGTTATGGCTAATGTTAGCCACCGATTTAATTGATGAACGATTTATTGTTTCACAATGTATTACTTAAACTTTTTCCACATCATGTGGTCATGATTATCATGTCTAAGATATTTTATTTATTATTTTTAAATTTTGGTTTTGGCTATATCATTTTAGCATTATAGTTATATTCCTATTACAGTTTCATGTTGTGATTATAGTATAAGTCTGTGTTGGCTAAATTACATGGTTATAATGCGACAAAGAAGTAAAATTGACTAGGCAATAAGGTTGTAAACTAAATCATAAATAAGTTGTGATGTTATGATAGTTTTAGGCCATGGCATACCATAGGATTTTGGTAGTTTAGTCCATGGTGGGCCATAGGATTTTGTCAATTTTAGGCCATGGAAAGCCATAGGATTTGCCAATTTTAGGCCATGGAGATCCATGCATTGTTTGGCAGTTTAAGGCCATAGCAGGCTATAGGATTTACCAATTCTAGGCCATGGTGGGCCATGCATTGTTTATCAATTTAAGACCATAGTAGATCATAAGATTTGCCAATTTTAGGCCATGGTGGGCCATAGGATTTTTAAAAGAAAAACATTTTCTTTATTTATTTTTTGTTTTAAAAATTTTTATGGATTTTTCTAGTTTTAAAGTTTTTATGACATTTTTCTATTTAACATTCTAAAAAAGGAAAAGGCCTTAATAGGTAAAAATGCAAACAATAGTTAACTTTAGGCTACATGGCAATTAAAATTTAACATAATGTGAAACACAATGACACATACAGGTAACGTGTAAACTAGGCTAAAAATCTATAAGTAAAGATGGATACATGGTCATAAGTGCATAAGGCAAGTGAATCAGGGGTACACATCAATTATGCAAATGTTTCCTAATCTTTGAGAGATTAGGAAACATATACAATCTATTTTCCACAAGCTTGTATTCCCCATCTCCTTCGCTAACAATGTTGAAGGGGAGATTCTTCCATAGTATATTCATGGACCCATCATTGTTGGTTTTGACATCTTCTACTCTATCAGGCTTTTCAAATTTGTGGTTAGGAGTTTCTTCCTAAAACTCCACATTGAACCCCTATTCTATGTTAATGTTGTTGACTACTAGAGGAACCACATTGTCCCCCATAAGGAAAATGAATTTCTTGATGTATGGGCAAGGACATCACTCATAATTGAGCTGGCCAAGGCCTCCCCAAGATGAGGTTGAGTCCTAGTGTTTCCTCCATCACCAAGAATTTGGTCATTATGAGGAATTGTTCCCTTGCCACAAAGTCTAAAGAGATAAAGCTTTTGACATCAACTAGCAATCCATTGAATGATTTAAGAGTTGAAGTCAAAGTATGTTGCATATGCTCTGTTAGGTCCAAACATTCAAATATGGTGTAAGGTATTACGTTTTTTTCCACTCCATCATCAACATGCACCCTATGCACTTTATATTATCTTACCTTTATTGTTATAAAGAAGGGGGCCTTGGTTACCTTGTCATCTTGGAGGTTGGTCTTGATTTTGCTATCGCGAAACACTAGGGTTGTTGATTTTGTTTCTTCCCTTGGTGAAGATTATACCATCAGTGCATGGATGCATTCTTTTCTAGTGGGGATGTTCTCACTAATGGGAATGGAGGTCAACATCTTGACTAGTGCCTCATGATGTGCAACGAAAGTCATTACAAGGTCATATAAGCTAAGGATGGTATTCTTTTATTTTAGCAATTGTTTGACTTATTTCATCACATTAAGGAAGCCCTTATCATTGGCTATGGGATTTTCATTCCTACTATTCTTGACTTCCTCCATGCACCCAAAAATTTAGACTTCATGTTTTAGCTATTATGACTTAGCCACTTTCCCCTTCCCTTGGGGCTTGGGGTCCTCCCATGGTTCACTAGTTGAAGTAGCCTAGGTAGTAGAGTTCATGGGCATGGATGAGATGGGAGTGGGCTTTGATGAACCCATTTCCTTCCATGACTTGGCTTGCTTATTATCTTTATTTTTAGGCTTTTATGTGGACTTCTTACATTGTTTTCTCAAGGACTTCTTGTTATCATTGGTTAGTTGAGAAGAATAAGTTGTTGCATTGGCTACCATGAGAGGATGTTGTTTGGTTATAAGGATGGACTTAGTGGACATAGGAGGGGGCATTCTAATTACAAAAGGCTCGTTGGGGGACATAGGTGATGGTAACCTTACAACAAAGAGGATCCTTAAACTAGTGGAAGTTAAAGGACCCATTTCATTACAAGGAGGTACCTGACTCACAAATGGTTCCCTCCTAGGCCTTAGATCATTGTTGACATTGAATGCCATTATGGTATATGGATTTTTGTTGGCATTTAATGAGTCCTTGTAGATATTTATCAACTAGTTCTATGGCCTAATTGGATTAGAAGCATCAAGCACCATTTCACCGTTATCCATCATCTTCTACATGTCATCTTCTAATGCTAGGAAAAATTTGGTATCATGACATAGCAGCTAATGATAGTGACAGAAATAGTCAAGTTTGAAGTATTTAGGTATCGGAGAATCATCTTTGGTTACAAGAGTGAAATCTTTGGCTATCTCACATAATTTTTCATGCCTCTTACGGGAATTTTCTATCATTTGTTTGTATTATGTTCTTCTACTCTTCAACAATTGGTCAAGAAGCTCTGATGATTTTAATAAAAACCTAGTATACTTTGATCAGTCTTTTCATTCAAATTTAGGTCTCACAGTAGTCAATGTAAAGGCCCTAGATATTAAGGGTTGATTGTCGTTGACAAGGATCTTGAATTGTGTTGCAACTGAAAATCTTGATTGCTAGAAGACCAAAATTTCTAGTGAAATAGTTTTAACCCTAGATCTTAAGGGCATTCATGAAAAATAGGATCTAAGGTACCCTAGATGATCTAGCAGATCACCCAAAGACTTGAGGGAAAAACAAGATTGCAAAAAATACAATTTGAACATAAATATAGAAAATAAATGCACTGAAATGAAATAAGCAAATCTAACTTCCACACAAATAGAAATGTAAACTTTATTTTAAATAAAACAAAGAGGGTTCAAAGAATGTATACAAGATATGCGTGAGACGGAAGCAGGGGGTTTACTTTAATGGAGGTTCAAATTGCATTGAAACTACTATGATCAACTCCATGATCTAGAGGTTCTGTAACTTCCAATGCTTTCATACCTTTGCTACTATTTTTACCAGATCTACAATGCTAGTGATGCAAAGGGATGAGATGTGTAAGGTTTTTGTAGTGCTCTGGGAATCTAAAAATCCAATGTGCTCAGCGTTGGTGCAAAGTTCACACAATCTCAAGTGGGATAACAATGGGTCACAATGGCTACAAGGGTTCCACGCTGAGATTATCTGAGAAGTTGCATATTTTCAATATTGCAAGAGCTCTCAAATGCACACTTATGTCTAAAAATGAATAATTTTGGAACCTTTTCATGGTCCTGGTGCTTGGGTTTTATAAGTTTTCATGACCATAAAGTTTGTTGCAAATTTTTTGCCAAATTGTTGATAGATTACTGTTGGGTATAGGTGTGATGGGTGTTCAAATCTAACTAGGTTACTATTTATGATAAGTATTATACCCCCATGGCATCAAAGCCATTCCATTTCCTAAAAATAGTAAATGGGAATTTCACCCTCATTAGCTTTTTCCACCCATGTTGGGCCTTCCAATAGCAACATTGAAGTGCATGATCAATGCTAAAGTTAGTGCAATGCTAAAATTCCAAACCATGTTGGAGCAATGCTAGGGGAGAGGTGCAATGTTGAGGGGATGAAGGGACAATGTTGGGGGGTAACAATTATAACCCCCCCACCGTGAGCATGGTTGATGTCACACCCTCCAATACTAGGCAAAGGTAGGTTATACCCTACAACAAATATCTCCAATGTGGAAAATCTTATACCTCCTACAAAACCCATCAAAATTCCACTTTTGGTAGTCCCAAAGGCATTTTTAACACACTCCCCACCACCACCACCCGCCCTCGCCCCTNNNNTATGAGGCATTTTTCATCCCTAAAAGCTAAATTATGTGAAATTGCATATCTTGTATTGCAATCCTCACCTTTACAATGAATTTTTAGCCTCAAGTTTCATGGGTGAGGGTTACAATGGTTACAACATGCATTTTTTAAGGTGTTTCATTTGTCTCTCTTAGTTAGTGGCTAGAGGATTGACTTGAGAGGCACTGACAAAGAATAAAAAATATCACTGCAAGTCCATCACTGATATCCCCTCTCTAAGCTAAATTCAATCTTTTTCTAGTATCTCAAGGAACACTTTTTTTGGTATCTTGAAGAATCTTTTGTTGGTATCTCAAAGAACCATTTTCTGGTATCTCAAAGAAGCATTTTCTAGTATCTCTAAAAATCATTTTTTCTAGCACCTTGAAGAACCATCTCTCTGGTATCTCAAAGAACCATTTTCTTAGTTATGTTCCTCCACTCGTGGTTGTCTCTTTGTTTTAGGCTTGACTCATTTCCATGTGAATTGGGTTTTAATTTTCTTCACATGATCAGTGTTCAATGTATTCTTTCAAACACAAACTTCTGTTTCCTTAATTCCATTTTAGGTATATTATGTTATATACTTACACCATGTAAACTTTGAATCAATATCATTTCAAATTTTTATTAGTCTCAAATAATTATATCATTTCATTTTTATGAACACATCTCTTTATTTCTATTATCTTTATGAAAATGGAAATTTTAAGATTAGTCATAGAACATTTGAATGTATGATGTTCAATATAGATAGAAGGTATGATTCAAGGCTTTGTAATTTCAATTTCAATTTATCTTGGTACTAATCATTCTTTCATAGATTCAAGGATGATTAGGCAATTGCACTAGGAAGGTCATTCTTTGGACCAAGGGTTACCAATTAGGATTATTAGTGATAGTGTGATTATTGGGGATTAAGTCTACAAGTCCATATCCTTGATGATGTGTGATGTCTCTTAGCTCAATGACCTTCATGCAATGAATCTAGAAAGGTATAATATTATCTTAAACATGGACTGGTTATCTCACTATGAGGGAAACTTGGATTTTTCTCATAAGAAATTCTTCTTGATGACATATAGTGATGTACAATAACTATCCAGAATAAGCCATGTAAGATCAATTTGGGTCTCATCTCTTCGAGGTCTTTCCATCATTTGATGCAGAAGGAACACCTATGTTACACAATTTTGATCAAAGAGGCTAGTCCATAAGTGATTAAGCAAATTTTGATAATTTCTAAGTTTCTAGATTTGTTTCATATAGAGTTGCTTGGATTCCCTCCTAGGTATGATGTTTAGTTTGAGATTACTCTCAAATCGAGTGTAAAATCTATCTCTAATGCTCCACACAAAATGGCTCTAGTCAAGTTAGCGAAGCTAAAAATCTAGCATTCTGATCTATTGGACAAGGAACTAATTTGTCCAAGTGTATCTTCTTAAGATGTTTCTACACTCTTTTTTTTGAGAAGAATTATGGTAGTTTAAGGTTGTTCATTGATTATCAACAACATTACCAAGTGATCATAAAGAACAAGTATCCCTTGTTATGGAGTAGGTTCACTCCATAAAAAAATCACCTTTAACGCATTAAATCCAAATATTATGCAAAGACAAATTTATTTTCTAGAAAACAAGAAAACTAGATATCTTCAATTAATTTATTAAAAGATTACAACAAGGTCCACACAGCCCAAAAACATCCAAAAACCTATTACACTTAAATGATATTGTAAATCATGAGACTTTACAACTACACAATGGTTGTCTCAATGTAAGACACAACCAATAGAAATCTCTCTCACAACCCAAGACTAAGATCTCAACTCACAAGTGACATACAAGAGAAAAGAACACATTGATCAACATAATACAAGCTTATCTTGGAACTACAATCACCAATTACACACATCCAATGTGCTCAACCACTCAATCTTGCTCAGCTCTCCACTCACAAAAGCATGTTCTCTCACTCCCCCTAATCAACAATGATGACTACATAAATATTTATTTGAAACCAAAAGATAAGAACCCTAGAAATATTTCATCAACTTTCCTTGAGATTTTCTAGATGTTTTCCAAGTCTATCATCTTCTCCATGGCTATTTCCATCTTTTTCCATTGTGTTCCAACTATTTTCCAAATTGGGATGGTCATTTTCGAGAGTTTTCCTATCCATCTAGGTTGTCTCTAGCTTTACTAGGACATCTCTTATGAAAACCCAACTCTCAAATGGGATGCCTATTATTTTTTTTGGGATGTCTCATCTAGTTTTGGGACATCCCAAGTTCTAGTGGTATGTCTCACCGAAGATTTTGCCTACACAATTGGGATGTCTCACCTAGGATGTTCCAATTTCTAGTGGGACATCTCACTTGCTAGGGCCAAATACAAATATGCTTGTTTTGATTCATGGAGCCTCTAGATGCCTCCAAAAACATCCCCATAGATCCTAGAACCCCCTAAACTCATCAAAATGAGCCAAAAACACCTCCAAACATGCCAAAGCATCCAAGAATCTTCATCATAGAAAATCAACACAAGAAGATTAAAAAACATGAGACACTTGTCTAGGTCTTCTCCAAGCATGAAACCTGCTGTAGGATAAGCACAAGGGAATTGGAAGAGGTGTTCCTACATCATGTTGCAAATAATAAATTTTTTATTAATTAAGGAAATCTCATGTGTTTTCAAAGGTAGATAAGAAGTTTGAATATTACTAGATTTAATAGATTTAGAATTTGAATATTACTAGGTTTGCATTAAAGAGAATGATGTTCCTTGTACAATCTTCAAGACTCAGCATGGGTATTATGAGTTTATGGGTTTATTATTTGGACTTACTATGCACATTGTATGTTCATGTATCTCATAAATAGCATTATAAGATCATACCTAAACCAATTTATCATTATGTTCATTGATGACATCGGTATACTTATAGTCTAAGCAACTTCTTGAGCAATAATTGAGGGTGGTATTGCAAAGTCTTAGCGAGCATCAATTGTATGTACAACTATATAAGTATTCATTTTAATATAGGAATATTCAATTCTTGAGTCATGTTATTTCAAAGGCTAATATGATAATGAACCCCACCAAGATTACAACTATCAAAGATTAGCTAATTATCAAGAATGTTGGTGAGGCTCATAGCTTTCTTAGATTGGTAGCTTATTACAAAATATTCATGATAATTTCTTTCACATATACCTTGGATAAAGTGATTACTAAAGAAGATCATGTTCATTTGGGATCAACATTATCAAGCTACTTTGAAGGAGCTAAAGAGTACAGTAATTTTGACTCACATTTTGCTTTCACCTACTTCTTATAAGTCGTATTATGTTTGTATGAATGCTTCATGTGAAGGTTATGGATGTGTTCCTCTAAAAAAGGGAAAATTCATGATGTATGCTTCGAGGTAGCTTAAGCATCATAAGATGCAATACCGTACTCATGATCTGGAGCTAGGTGTAGTTGTGTTTGCTCCCAAGGTATGACATCATTACCTATATGATGAATAGTTGATGATTTGGACTAATCACATGGGGCTATAGTACTTAATAGATTAGCCATAGCTTACTATTTGTCAAAGGAGGTGAGTAGATTTTTTGGATAATTTTAATTTTACCATCCAGTATCAAATAGGCAAAAGCAATGTTGTTGTAGATGTCTCAAGTTGAGTGACTAGTAATCTTTACATCTTGGTGATTCAATTGAATGTCTTAAAGAAAATTCATGTAGAGCAGCAATAGGATCATTAGTGCCATTCATGAAATGTATATTCATTAGGGCTTTTTGATGAAACTAGTTGTTGCAATACCTATATAACTTTAACTAATAATATGGATACTATTTTCATGGTGGTAGTAGCCCAATTAACTATCAAGTTTGCCACTATTGTTGATGCTACTCATAGGGTTAAGATGTTATTCCACTTGGATAATATTACATGTGATATGGCTACCAATAATTTTCCTATGAATTTGACATCTTTTTATCATTTGGTTCTAATAAACTTAGGATTGATACCATAGGCACCTAATTGTTAAACTAGTTCATTCATCTATCACATAATTGGGTAGATATCCTTTACATGTTCATACCAATGGTAATAATAGTTATTATCTTCCTCTTATCTTCACTAGATACCTCTTCTACCTTATCATTTTTCTTCTATTAATATTTTTTTTCTTTTTTAGCTAGTTTTTATTTGGATGTTGATTCCTTTACTTATTCATTTTTTTTCCTCCATAATCTTCAATGTTATAAATTTTTCGTCAACTTTATTCCTCATTTTGTTAATCTTGGCTACAATGTCTATTAATGATTTTTCAGAAGGCAATGTCTTTTTCTAAACCACATCTTAGATTATATCCTTCTAAGTTTCACAAACTTTCACCTCCCTTTTCCTAAGAGATGGGTCTTTGTTATACTCCTTTGCACATTCTCTTTCTGTCAATTCTCCTTCCTCTCTAGCTACTTGACCAATAAACTTCCAAATTCTATGATCTCTTAGTTCTAATAAGTAATCTCGTACTTGCATCATGAGTCTCATGAGTTATGTTTTGTAGCTCATCTACCATATGATGTAATTGTTCTTTCTAGAAAAAGTCATGGCCTACAAAGCTATGAAGAAAAGTATAATACCTTTCTAAAGCTACATCTAGCAATTGATGAGTACTTTTCTCCACCCACAAATCTATTTCCTCAAGTTCAATAGGTGAGTGTGAATTTGGTACTTCTTATTAAACACATCAAGGATGGTGCTCCATCTTTGAATAGAATTAGGTTCCAATACCCTAAACCCCAAAATATAGTCTAATTAGAACTTTATAACTTAGCATTACCCACCAAAATGGTACCTATGACTTGATGTTTTCAAATGAAGAGTCTTACCACTAGGCTAACACCTCATTGGAGTTTTCAAATCAAGAGTTTTCAACCAACTTTTCACCTATTTAGTTAGTGTTCTAGGAAACAAATTACATTTCTATGACTTTTAGTATTTTGTAAAACATAAGTGTTATGGAAAACTCAAAATGTTATGAACCCCCTCACATTGTTGTATGTTTTCATATCAAGTCTTTTGATGTGGCTTTCTCTTTAATGTGAACCATGCTTATGATCATCAACAATGGTTCATCATCATTGTTTGATTCACATCTATTTCCAAATCTGTGTATGCATGTTTAGATTCTAGTTCTATTGTTCTATACCTTCACCATGTTTCTCTTCTCTGGCTCTTTCTTATCTTCTTCTCCTCAAGTTTGAAATCTTCAAATGAAGAATCATTAGATTTCACATTAATTCTATTGTTTCTTTCAAACTTTCTGAATGTGTTTCTGCATCTTGCTAAAGATTATTTTTCTTATGGGCTTCCTTGATTCAAAGCCTTCTTTATCTTCACTTAAATTGAACCGTAATGGGGGTCTTGCTTAGATGTTCTTAAAGTCTATCTAAGTGTACTAGAAAATCATGTCTTCTCAGTTTCTACCCCTATGATAGAAGCTTTTTATTTTCATATGTTAAAAAGGCTTTATCTTCCATATACTCCAAATTGACCTATAGGAATTTAGAGCCTCTTCCTTTCAAAGTTGAATGTCATTATGCTAATTATTTATCTATGCATAGCTACTCAACATTAGGTTAGTAAGTTCATGCTACCTTTTTAAGCAACTTGTACCCATCTACTACTTTGATTAGTTTCTCTTTCATTACTACTGAGTGCAACATCTAAAATCCTAATCTATCAATAGTTTGAACTACATTATTTATTAGGTCTCTCCATCTAATTTATTCATCTTTATGGAAGAATCATGTAAATTTACGATAGAAATAATCATCATAAGCATATGTGATCTAGACTTATTGTGGCATCTACATTATCTCTTATTTCTTGTCATGTGTTTTATCTTCTCTTCTTGGAAATTTAGAACTCTCTAATTTATGATAGGATGCAATGTCAGTAATAGATTAGTGGGAACTCAATATAATATGATTTTAAAGAAAAAATGATATCTCTTTAATTACTAGCTACAATGATCATACATGACACTAATAAATACCTAATGTCTTCCCCAACAATAACACCAAATGATAAGCAATGAGGTGATACCTATGTTTAATCATATGAACATATAAGTGCATGTAGTAGACTTAGTTGAATTCCATGAAAGGATTACAAGGAATATCTATCAAGACTTAGTTTGATCATGGGCCATGGTCTTCCCAACCCACATGTAGCTGACACAAAGTATTGTTAAGTGTGGTTGAGACATGATTAATGTATTATTTAATCTCATTACTGATAATAGTTAAATACAATGAAAAGTGTAAATGTAATTAATATCTAAATACTTAAGAATGTGAGATAATAAAATCCTATTGCATTATGAAATCACTCCATCAATCTTCCATTATGCTCCTAGATCTTACACATTAATCATTAGGTGAACTAAGTTAAACATATTAAGTGTTCAAGGTCTTAGCATACTCAATTCACATGACTAATTGCAATTATAAAAGTAAACATTAAAAATTTATATAAAATGTTGGAAAGTAAATTACAAGAAATAGAAACTACAGTCAAACTACTACAAAGTAACTAAGAATCAATTTTGATCTTTATTGTCAATCATGGCTATATCAAGACATAACCACTCAAATAAGACTTCAACAATTGACTTCAACACATGTTATAAGCACTTGGTAACTAGAAATCGTGAAAACAAACATATAAAGTTTAGAAAAGTGATAAAAGCCAATAGTTTCTATTTCTATGTATCAAGTATATATCAACAAACTAAACTATTGTATTCACACATTAATAAACATACTCATAAGCGTGTTTGCACAACATCGACACATTGTTTTGTATAAAATTTTCACTTGGCATCACGTGTGATGCTTCTCCAAACTAGTGTTCTAAAGGCATCACTTGGCATCACCCTTGAGTTCAAAAGTAGTCAAGTGTTCTAAAGTAGACTAAAGATAAACTACCCCTCAACAATCACATTACCTACAAGCAAAACATAAGTGCACATAACACATTAGTGCAAAGGTTAAGAGCGTAGCAAGTATGCCTTGAGTAATCATATAAGTGACAAGACCAACGAGACATACACCCATACAATCATAGCTAGTATAAGCAATCACATTAGAGAACATTCTCTTAAGAGTTGAAGAAATTAGTAAAATGATAGTTAAATAATTTAAAGCCTTATTTTCATCTAAATAAAGAGTTATTAAGTAAAGTAATTAACAATCTTAAAGCTAAGCTTACAAAAGTAGATATTACATTTTTTAATAATCATGTAATTGATGGAAAAAAATATAAAAGATATTTTCGTTATGAAAAATAATAAAAGATCCTAATTATTTTTGAGTGGGTTTTTATCAAAATAGAACATTCTTAGTAGGAATATACAAGATATGGTACATAAATTTTGTACATTTGGATATCTACTAAAATCTCTTAATTCTACATGGATTATTTTAATTCCAAAGAAACAAAAACATTTCATCTAGTACTAACTTCAAACCTATAAGTTTATGTAATATTCTTTGTAAAATTATTTCTAAAGTCCTAATAAAAAGAATAAAAATTGTCATGCTATTCATCATCAATGATTGCCACAAAGGATCTATAAAAGGCATGTAAATTTTAGGTTAGAGTATTCTTGTTCATAAAACTTTTTATTTACCTTTAAAACAAAATAGAGATTTTACTTGAGCTTAAACATGATTTAACCAAAGCTTATGATCATCTCATTGAGATTTTTGGATGCCATATTATATAAATTTAGATTCCTCATCATTGGTGTTCAATGCTTGAGGATTATTATGCTACCATCACTTCCAATGTTGTTTAATGAGAAAGCACAAGAAAAATTTTATAGTAGCAATGCATTAAGATAGATTATATATCGCTTTTTTTCTTATTACGGTGGTTGAAGCTTTAGGATGCTTGATTAAAGAGAACTAAAATGAAAGAAATTTTAAAACAAAATTACACTAGCTTAGGATTTATTTGATTTTACACATGCAATTTGGTGATTGCTCCATCCACAACCTTCCCAAGATGTTTCGAATCTGTGCAACAAGAAATTGACTTATCCTTGACACTTATTTTCCTTGAAACTAAAGAAAATGTGCATCCAAAATTTTAACGTGGTGAATAATTTTTCCCATGTTTCAAGATTAAAATTTAATTTTCATAAAAGCATTTTGTCTCCTTTCATGTTTTAGAGATAAGAAATAAAATATTTTAAATGTATTAATCTATGAATAATCTTGCCTTCCAAGAAAATATTTGGGTAGACCTTTATTTTTGCAATATAATAAGTTAGAATTGTATATTTGTTTTTTCGAAAAAAATAAATTATTGCTCTAAAGAAATGACTAAAAGATTCGCTGATCGACAAGGAAAGTCCTTACCATAGCTTGAAGATTATTAACTCATAGTTATCTTCAATTTGTTTCATTCCATTTAATGTAATGGCTTTGAACTCCAGAGAAGGTAGTAAAGAGAATTGCAAAACTAGAATATGATTTCATCTAGGAGTCAAAAGAAGTGAAAAAAGAAAAAAATCTTTTATTTGATTAAGATATAGTTTATTATCATGGATCAAGGTGGACTTGGACTCAAAAAAAAATTTACATTATTTGAAGATTGCTTTTTTGGAAAATTTAACTTAGAAAATCATAAATGAAAATGTTATGTATTAAAGTAACGAAGGATAAATTTTCTAGAACTTTGTAACATGTAGACACGTTGAAAACATCTACTGTGCACAAGTTTTATTGCTACAATATATATAAACTTCAATTCAAATCAGTTGAATAAGTTACAGAATTGCAACCAAATCAAGATGCAAACATTGACAAAAAGGTAATAAAGTTGATCAACCAATTATGTTTTTTTAAGGGTTACTATAAGTACGCTAAAATCCTCTATATGTCTCAATTAGGTAACATGCAGATAATAGATGAACATGTAGGTAAACAACAAGAGAGACTCGAACATGATTAAAACCTTCAATCTTATGTGTGTGTGTGTATAAACTTAATCATTCATGTTACGCCATAAAAATTTGTATCGATGAAACATTCTCTTATTTGACACATGACTTATGAAGATAAAAATAATAAATATTTGAACAATATGGGTTACAAATATGAAAATAATCAACTGTTAAACATACTTGTTCTGCAGCAAAATCTGATTATTTCAACAAATATTTCATGATTTGCTGACATGGCACTCCTGTCATGGAGTCCCCGTTTGCCACAGTTCTAGAAAAAGAAGTCCTGAGAGAACATTATAGGAAACCACTCTGAATATTGTGTATCAAAATTGATACAACCATAAAATTGAAAGCATCATAGCATCACATGCAAGCTCTAAACTTATTTCCTGTAGCAATAATGCAACCATAGAAATGTTTAAAAAATACACAAAAATGTGTTTGGGACGCAATCAGAATGAAGGATGATAAGTTAATAATATCATCGACCATTGTAATACAAAACAGAGTCCTTTGGATGAATCAGTCCTTGCACGAATGGAAAGAAAACACCACACAATTTCATTTGAGAGGCTTTAAGCCCTGCATAAGCACAAATATTATGAGATACAACTCCAGAGCAGCTTTCTAACCCCATCCTCAAATAAAAGAATTTCTTGAAGGAAATGTTGAAACATAAATAACTAAATAACATGGCAGAGTGACAATGCAGGGTAGCTAAGTAGATGTTGGTTTACAAGATGGTAGGGCTTTGAATCATCAGCCTAATTTGTAGCAAAATATAAATGTTCCTCATTATGCCATCATGTTTAAACATGGTACTAATACAGGTAAATGCCTTTGTCCATGATTCTTCTACACCTCAACAAAAACTATTTCCATAATCGACGGTGTTGATTTTGGAGGTCACTGTCTTACGAAGTCATTGGATTGTTGATCAAAACCTCAATCAATGATATGTAAACCATTAGCTTTGATTTAGTTTTCATTTCTTCATCTACTGTTGATGTAATTAGATAGCCATGCAAATCAAAATTAAATCCTTGTAACTGCTTACTTGTGTATTATATCATGCGCACCATTGACATGGTTCAATTCGCCTAATGGTTCACTAAATATGTTGTCACTTCTTAAAAGTTGCTCCAGTAATTAGGGCAAGGATTTGAAGTTAATCATTGTAACTGCTTACTTGTGTAATGTATCATGTGCACCATTCACATGCTTCAATTCGCCTAATGGTTCACCAAATATGTTGTGTCACTTCTTAAAAGTTGCTTTAGTAATTAGGGCAAGGGTTTGAAGGGAAGTCCCAAATTCTAGTTACAGGTAAACAACTTCTATCTATTAGTTAATGTCTTAATGATAAAGTCTTTGTGGCAGAAGATACGGCAGATGACTTACCTAATCACATAATGAACTAGTAGTCTGCAATTAGGTCATAACTAACAGCTTCAGTATTCCATAATTTCTAAAAGCCACGTTGACACTATCAGCGTCTTGCTAGGCCAATGACCTGGCGGCATTTTCTCAAATACAGCTAAAATCCACAATCCAAGAATGGCCTCCAGGAAGTAGTAGTCATGTTGTTTGCTCATTTGAGTTGTGCTCGGCATTGGCTGAACGAAATGACTAGCAGTAGTCAGCCACACTCTTCTTATAGGATTGTAGACATGCTGTGCAGGATACGTCAGTAGATCTTCAGAGGGAAGCATGCACAACGTTCAGAAGATTGAATGAGTTTTTTAAAAAAAATCAACAAGTGAAAAATTCTCGACACTGGAGATCTAGCCTGCACTAAAATAATAACTGATGAAACTCATCCACTCTTTTTCGGAATATCCTTTGTATTTATTTTAACGATGTAACTTGCTCGTGTTGTAAGAAGTGAGCTTTTGTAATAAAATCACGCAAACGAGATGTTAGAGTTTCATTTTAAAGTAAATTAAGGGCATTCGCCAAACTGCTTTTATCCTTCTAAGCCCATCTTCTGTTTAGTCTAGATGTATAAGAAGAAACTGAGTAGGTCTCCACTGCAAGGGTTAGTGTCTGAAAACACTATTGTAACAACAGTCAGTATTGACTTTTAATTTTTGTTTTTAGTCACTAATTCAAGATCGAACATTGCTGGTTGCTTATATTTTCTACCAGCTTTCTCTTCTCTGGATCTGCATTTTTGCTTCTCCGTTAACCTTGTAATTATTGTTCCATACTTTGGTTAGTTTATTTCGAAACACATTTTTTTTAAAGAAAGGTCGGCTAAGAATAGTGGTCTGGTTCTGAGTTTCCTGAAATTCCTTGTTTTTGACAGGGATCTAATCCTAGATTTCTCCTAGGCACAACCACACCAGAATATAGTATTGCCTACACATTTACAAACAGAAGAAAATCTTGATTACCTTTACACTCCTTAGGTTATTTACAGTTGCACGGAGAGCATCATCTGATAGGATTAATCTGGATAAAGATCCAGTACTTAACCTGAAACAAACAATTTGTAAGATATTAAAAAATGAAAGGAGCTGCAGTTCCTGAACAATCATCTTTGTCATTGTCATTATGGCCTGATCCCATTTATTTCGGGTCAGCTTTGTGAGATATTTACCATTTATCAGCAATATAAAGTGTAAATCCGCAGGGAAAAAAAATGAAAATCAGATTAAACTAAACAAGCAAAAATGGAGAAGTCCATAATCAATGCACCAAGAAATTGTACACACTTATTGTTTTCAAATAGTTTCCACTGAAATAATCAAAGATGGAATGCATGAATCGAATAAGCATGATTCCTTTCAACAGACCTTACAAACATCTAAAAATGATATTTTTATGAATGTAAAATTAGTTCAAAACATTTAAAAGCACAGAAAAATAAATCAGCCATCTAAAAGGGTTACCACTGGAAGGCTCAATGCTCACCAAAAGGGCTGGGAGCTAAGCCAAAGTGTCAGGTTTTGCCTCAATGTCAAATCTTGGCATTGTTGTCTTTCTCATGTTTCATGTCCAAGTGGTTAGAAATTATAGTTGTGGTCTCACATAACTTTGGAAACATAAAAGTTTAGGCAGCAAATCTCAAAAATAGAAGGATAAAATTCACATGAAGGAGTCAAGTCTCTCTCCCTAACTATAAATAGATGTCATGGACCTCCATGTACCACATACAGAGTAATAAAGAGTAAGTAATCATGGGTGTTATCATTTTGTTCTTCCTCCTTTCTTGCTCTTTTCTCAATCCATATGAAGTTATCCATTTTTTATCAATGAAGCTCTCAAGAATCCTCCATTCTCAAGCGCTCTACATTTCATTCCAAAAATAAGCTCTCCAAAACCTCTCACAATCATAATCCTCAATCTCACATCTCTCATATTCCTCTTATCATGCTCAAGCATCAAGAAGAATAAGGAAGGCAAATCTTTCAAGAATAAGGAAAAGAATGTTTTTAATTTGATGTCCTATTATGAATGCTTTGATCATCATTTTGACTTATTTTCATTGCATATTTTTAGATCTTTGTATTTCTCAGTCATATCTCAAAGTTAGATCAATATTTCATCATTCTTAGATCAGATTTACAAGTTATTGATGTCATTTTATCAAGATCATTTGTACTTCATTGAAGAAGTTCAAATTTCTCCATGATTTTCAATCATTTTGTCTCATATCTGCAATGTATCAATAATTTTTCATTAAATCTATGTTCTCAGTCTCTGATCTATAGATTCATCCCAAATTCGGAGTAAAATGGATCATATTTCATCTAGATCAGGTACTAAGCTCTATACGTTCACGTCTGTTCTCTCTCCCGTGACTTTCCATAACAAAATTCTAACACTATCAATTCATATCGATTGAACTATGATGCATGATAAGGCTTATCAATTTTTATCAATTGGAGCTACTTTCAGCGATACTGCCTAAAAACAAAAGAAATGAAGGCTTATTGATTCTTAACAATTCCGGTAATTTCCAGCAATAAGCTAAACTTCAACAAATTTTTTCTATGCTTCCGCTCACCTCCAATAATGCTATCAGAACACTGAGGTTTAATTTCTCATTTTCAGATTCTCTAAGGCATAAGTTGAAGAAGGAGAAAGAATTTATTTCAAGATTATTAAAGAAAATAATTTGAAGATACTTTTTAAGAAGTTATGGGGCATCTCTTAAAGCTGAGATGAAAAATGTGGCAATATAAGCTAAAGGAGGTATAGTTTCTTTTCTCATTTCATTAGCATCGTGGCCAAATCTTGAGAAATTCTAAAATCTTTAAAGTTTTATTGTGAAGTTTATCTTTCTCATATGTTGTAAGCCATGAATCAAAATAAGGCACAAATGTTGGCTCTATGCCCCTATGCCTAGTCCTCCATAGGTGCTCAAAGAGGACATTTCACAATTTCTCACAATCTCAAAAATTCATGTGATGTAATGGCCCCAAAGAGTCAAAATGAAGACCAAAAAGGCACAAAAATGTAAGCCCATAGAAGGCATACAGAAAATGCTCAAAGAAGCATAAATTGCCCAAAAGAAGGCAAAATGACTCTAAGAGGTCCAAAGCAAAAATACGCCACCAACTGTGAAAATAAAATTCAACAAAGAAGAAAGACAAAACTGAGAGCATATAGAGGTCCAAAGTAGCAAAAATAAGCCACCAAAACTCTGAGAATAAAATTCCACAAAGAAGGAAGACAAAACTAAGAGGACAAACTATATCGAAGGTCACATAATACTCAAAATTTGAAAAATTTCAGCCTCCTATTCACAAAATTTCATAAGTTTTCAGCCTTCCAAAATTTGAAGAACATTTTGGCCTCACAAAAATTTCAATCTCACATTTTTTGAAGTCTCAAATAATCAAGTCTCAAAGAAGCAACAAGTATCATCTTCAACATCTCAAGGAGGGCACACAATAGTCATCATCAAGAAACATAAAATTCAGGTTGAAGACAATTCAAGATCAAGCAAAATTTTCAGCATTGAAGACCACAAAGAAGAAGACTCAAAACAAGAAGAGTTCAAGAATCATCTTCAGCAAACAACTCCTCGAAAATTTAGACATTAAAGGAGAGACTGTCAGGTTTTGCCTCAATTCCAAATTAGGCCATTGTTGTCTTTCTCATGTTTCATGTTCAAGTGGTTAGAAATTATAGCTGTGGTCTCATATAACTTTGGAAACGTAAAAGTTTAGGCAGCAAATCTTAAAAAGAGCGGGATAAAATCCACAGGTCAAGTCTCTCTCCCCAACTATAAATAGACATCATGGGCCTTCATGTGCCACATAAGAAGTAATGAAAAGTGAGTAATCATGGGTGTTATCATCTTGTTATTCCTCCTCTCTTGCTCCTTTCTCAATCCATATGAAGTTCCCCATTTTTTATCAATGAAGATCTCAAACATCCTTCATTCTCAAGCTCTTTCAATTTTATTCCAAAGATAAGATCTCCACAAAACCTTTCACAAATCCTCCCCCAATCATCTCGCAGTAACGATCATCAATCTCTCAAATTATTCTCAATCTCACATCTCTCATATTCCTTTCATCATGCTCAAGCATCATCAAAAATAAGAAGACAAATGTTTTTGATTTGATGTTTTATTATGAATGCTTTGATCATTGTTTTGATTCATTTTCATTGCATATTGACATATCTCTATATTTCTTAGTCATATCTCAAAGTTAATTCCAATATTTCATGATTCTTAGCTCAGATCTACAAGCCATTGATGTCATTTCATCAAGATCATTTGTATTTCATTGATGTTCATATTTCTCCATGATTTTCAATCATTTCATCTCACATTTGCAATGCATCAATTACTTTTCATCAAATCTACGCTCCTCAGTCTTTGATCTACATATTCATCATAAATTCAGGGCAAAACAAATCAAATTTCATCTGGATCGAGCATTTTAAAAATCAAAAGCTTTACCTATCACTCTAGATCACCCATCCATGACTTTGAGTGATAAGCTCTACCAAATCTCAAGGTTATCACCTTTGTTCTTGTTCCAGAAACTTGCCACAACAAAATTCTAATGCCATCAATTCATATCAATTGAGCTATGTGGCATAATAAGGCTTATTAATTCTTGTCAATTGGAGCTACTTCCAGTGAAAATGCCTAAAAACAAAGGAAATGAGGGCTTATTGATTCTTATCAATTGGAGCTGCTTCCAATGACTACGCTTGAAAACAAAGGAAATGAAGGCTTATCAATTCTGATGATTTTCAACGATAAGCTAAACTTCAACAAAATTTTTCTATGCTTCCACATGCCTCTGAAAGAAAGACTAACCTCTTTTTCAATGGTTGCACTTAAGCTCTTAAGACTTGAGAAATGAGCACCTCACCACCATCCCAAATGATGACCATTAAAACCAAATCAGCCATCTAAGGTTAGTGCCCCACATTTGTATAAGTAACCTTAGAACTCTATATTAAATACTACTTGAACTTGTTTTAAAGTTCATATATATTTGTGGATGTGCATAATGTTTCTATGATGATATGAAGACTTTTTGATTAGGTGATACATGCAAATTTACTAATTATTTCTAATTTTTCTCTAATTATGTGTTATTTTAAGTTTTTTTATACACACACAAATGAGCGTGACATAGTCTAACATTATTTTGGAATAATATTATAAAATTAATGTAATGTGGATCCATGGTTTATTTGGGCATTTACTTAGAATTTTCAATTTATTGAATATTTAATTAATTAAAATACATCAAAATTCAAAGTTGTCAAATTGCACTCATATTTAGTGGACTAATTCAATTTTACACCTAGAGTATATATCTGTAATTAGTTTCTCAATTTGAGTGCTAAATTTTGAGATTTTAATGTTAACAATTAAAGAATGCCTTGTGGGCCTATATTTACTTTGAACTGATTAAAATATTGATGTCTAACATGGTGGCTATGGCATGTGTGTGCTAGTTAAAATTGGCTCAATATCTAAAAAATGTTGGATGTACAAAAAGTTTAGTAGTACTAATTTTTAGTAGATAAATTATAGAAATTGCAGAAAATAGATAAAAGGGTCAAACAATAAATTAGAAACCCTCATAGCTTATAGAGTATAAGTGACTTAAAAAAACTGTGACATCCCATTTTCAGATGTCAAGGACTAATGTAACCACTCATAACTTGAATAATGCACTTGAAAAAAGAATAAACATTAGTTCGTTGTAAAAAAAAAAGGCAATGCATGATCATTATTAATAATAAACACAAGTACAAAATGTTGAAGTGGGAACCTTGGGGTCATCTTCCTATGGCACCAAATACCCTTAGAGACAACCCAGCACTACCACCATGGTTAGGCCCTAAGACTAAAAAGGTCATTAGTCTCTTCTTGTCCAGCTTCGACCATAACAAACTTTGTTAGGGTTTGGGCTTGGGTACTCCCAACATGAATCAATCTTAGTTAACTCTTATTTGGGTTAAGAAGGAACAGATGATTCACTAGATTACTGGCTGATAATTAAATACCAAAAGCTCATACATTCTCATTCATAATCTAATACTCTACAAGGAATTCTTTTAAGTGCCTCGTACTACAAGTACAACATTGCAAACACCACCAATGGCTTTTAATAGTCTATGACTTCCATGCCCACCCATGTGGCGTACAATGCTCCTAGAACCTTGTTTTCTGCTACCAATGTCTACATATTGTCACCTGCCATTGTGCTTCATGACTGTCCATTAAAACCCACTTGCTCTGCAAGTCTATTAAACTTATACTAATCCACTGACTCCCAAGCTTAAAATCTCTTGCCCTTCTGCAAATGCACTCAATCTCTGGTGGCCATTGGAACAATTTCCATAATTGTACTGTTTCTGTTCCGTACCAACCATCCCATTCCATACCAATTGCTAGATATGGGACTGTTTGGTTCAGAACTCCTATGTCTTCACCGAACATCCAATGTTGATTACCATATAACCAGCTTGCAGCTACCCATAGTTGGCTTCTAGCAGCAAGTTGTAGGATCTGCCATTCACCTTTCATGCAGATCCAACTCTTCACTTCTTGGTTAGATTGATTGTGATGTATTCAAGAGTGATCAAACCTTAGATTTTACAGTTCCAAGTTTTCAACCTTCGCATCTACTGGTAACATCATGATCCATGATAACAACTTGTTTATTATCATTAAATCAATTTTGTGTGCACCATCATGTTTAGGCACAGGTCACACCTTCACAAAGCAGCACAGCCCTTTATGTTGTAACAATATATTTTAGAAATAGAACCATAGTCTTTAAGCTTAAATTTTGAAACTAAAATGTCCTACTCAAATAGAGAATGCTAAAAATGTCACAGAAACCTTTAAACTTTTGATATTATTCATCCTCATAACATTAAACTCTATATACGGTTTGTAAAGGGTATTGTTCTGTTGGTGGATTGAATTCTACTCTCTCTAGGTTTGGAGACCAAAGAAGCCTGGATGCTTGCATGGGGAAAAATGGTAAATCTTAACCATCTCAGTAGAACTACATTTGAGCCTGATTCCATATGGATATGGAAGCAGCTAAAAATAGTGTCAGCCCTATCAGATCACAAGGGATCTCTAAGAGTAGTCCT
Source organism: Gnetum montanum (assembly GCA_015680685.1). Classification (NCBI taxonomy): domain Eukaryota; kingdom Viridiplantae; phylum Streptophyta; class Gnetopsida; order Gnetales; family Gnetaceae; genus Gnetum; species Gnetum montanum. The sequence goes on from MNCI01010939.1 coordinate 271,924, forward strand.
CGTGGTGTAAAATAGGGCTTCCATTAAGTTTTTGTCCAGGGTCTAGGTATTGTTAGGTTCGGATTGCAATCTAGTCAATGAGGTATAGCTCACTTGGTTAGACAATGTTTCTCTTGGCTGTGCAAATCACAGGTTCAATCCCTAAGGGGCTATATCGAAACATGTGCCATCTAAGGGCAGAAAATCATCATCAAATCCTTCACCTAGCCTAATATTTTAGTCCACGTTGAAATAACAGAACCATGATCATAGTTATATTTTATGCATGCTAACCCCTTTGCAAATACTTCATTTATTAATGTTGATGTTAACTTGTTTATGGTTTTGTTCATCTAATTTGTCCTAGATGCAGGTTGTTAATAGGTTCTTAGGAGTAGCTGACTTTGAATCTGCCCTCTAGTTCTAAAGGCTCTTACTAGTGCCCATGAATGCCCAAGACAGCATCATTACATTTAGTATTAAAGCAACAAGTGGAATGTTTGAGATCAAATAAGTCAATTACATGTTCGAAATTAAGGTAGCAATTTATGTGTTTAAGATCAGCGGAGTTGGTTAGAAGTCGTTGAAGAGGTGTTTTTTTGCTTTAAATGAGTAAATCAGTTCAACAAGTATGCTTGGCAACTTGATTATACCCTTCAGGATGAAGTGTTCAGCATTCCCATATCCATGTTGTGCGGACTTCCTGGAGTCTCAAGAAATGCTTACTAAGTCAGCTTCACCTTTGTGCTTTATAGCCCAATCCCCTAGAAAGTGGACCTGTAGCTCTTTAATGATTTTGGAAAGCCCACCTTTCCTTGTTATTCATTACGTTCCTTCTTGCAGCTGAGGAGTTGGCCATCAAAGAGGCCTAAATATGCTCTAAGAGAAACACTCTTTTCATGCAGGTAAAGTTGTAAAAGATATGCCCTATTGATGAATAAAAGGTTATTACCCTTTCAGTTCAAGAACTAAATGGACATTTGATGTACACCAGGCAACATGCTAAACCCTAACCATCTCAGTAAAACTACGTCTGAACTTCATTCAACAAAACAAACTCAAAGCAGCTCCTACTACTCCTATGTACCAGATCATGATGAATTTGGGGAAGTATTCCCATGATGTTAAATGGGGTTTCCATTATGTTTTAGTCCTCAGTCTAGGCACTATCAAGTTCAAGTAATACTATAGTCCTGTGATCGTGTTGTGTGTTTGTTTGCATGTGTCTGCACACCAGTTCGCCTGAGTTGGTTATACTGCATGTTTGTTGACTCCTTTGCAAGTACTTCAGCCTATTAGTGCTATTACTAACTTGTTTATTGTTTTGTTCTCCTAACTCATCCTAGATGTAGCTTTTTCCTAAGTTCTAGAACCTAGTCCACTTGGAGTCCGCCCTCTTGTTCAAGGCACTCTTTGTGGTGGAGCAGTGCCTTTACAGGATTGGCCTCTATAACTTCCATCTTCACATAGAAACCACCTATTTGATTCCATTGTACAAAGTTCAAGCAATATTAGTCCAACGTCTTTTATATCCCTGCAAACTCAGATGCTCTGGATCCATCGTCATCGTCATTGTCTTTATCTCTTCAAATTAGACGGTGGTAGGTAGGCAACTCATTCCATAATAATTTTCATGGCCATTTATCTCTATGACCAAACTGAACATGTATTTTTAAACCTTGAATCCACTAGGATCTAAACAGTAAGTCAACATTCAACCACATGCTTTGGATTTGTAAATGAGAAAATTTCACTTCACAATTTATTCTATGAATTTCTTTACTTTTAATGAATCACAACACTTAGTACTGAGCTACTCGTGATTAATCCATTACCCAACAGCATTGGGGGAATTTGATTCTGTGATATATGAAAATTAAAATGCCACCAAGAACAAGAACAGAAAAAGAGGAGCATGAAACTCATAAGAATCTGGCAGCATCAATCTCAGGTTGTGAAACAATGATTTGGGTGATATCGTTATATCAAATGAAAGCAATGAAAAATTCAAATCTGATTTCTGTGGGAAGGCACACATTTTGCATACATCAGAGATGAAGAATTGGAAGCAGGAGGAAGCCAGGAAGAATTCAGAGCTGACTCTGCACTTCAATACACATTTCTCAGGTATTCTTGAAAGGCTCACTGTTAACATTTACAATATAAATGTAGCAGGATAATACTGATAAGTACATGGATGCAAAAACACTAGAGTAGAAAAGAATCATCACCCAGAGGCTCAATGCTCATCCTGCCAAGGTGGGGTCCTGGGAGGGTCAGTGGATGAGCAGAAGCCTAACCTTTTTCGAGTGGCTGCACCCAAGCTTGAACCCAGGTCTTATGACTTGAGAAACAAGCACCTTCCCATCACTCCAAATGATGGTCCCTACAGAAACACTAGAGCAATAGACAAAATATTCTGTATACTCTTAAACCAAATTATTCTGTGATAAATGAGGAATACAAGAAATATTTATCGAGGTATGTAAACAGAATTCCTTTGAAACATGAAGCAGATTTCAAATTGCTTAAGGAACCAACTGATTACTGTCACAGAGCCCTTTCCTCAATCATAGCAAATTAGCGATTTCCCAATAGTTAATACACATCCCTGGCAATCCATTATAAATAAAATGAGGTGGAACTTGTTTATTATGGCTTGTAACTGGCAGCCTAGAAGTCACAGGTCTGATACTGATTACGCTAAGATTATTCATGTCTTGTGCGCAAGAAAATGGCTAAAACTGACATTGTCCAACGGATACCTAGGGTCTAGTAAAAAATAAAAATAGTTGACGCTCATTAGTATTATTTTACTGCTTCCTGATAAGGATAAACCTTGCAATTTTTACCCTGGAATCCAACGCTGGCTTGAAGAACAAAAATTAGGGGAACTGTCATGTTAGCAGAAACTCTCAAGGACTATTGGGCCAAAACCGCTAAATGTTGTATTCCTGCTCTTCCTAAATCTGTCATATCAGCATTTAACCATGCACAAAGGGTGTATAAGAGACTAAAAGCAGTTCTTGACATTATAAATTAAATTAGGCAATAAGCAATGCCAAAGATTTTTCACATTCCAGAGCCAATTGAAAATTACCCAAGAATTTTTGCAGCCTCTGATACTGAGCAATCAACAGCCACAAGCAAATCCAATAATGCTCGTATACCCTAATGACGATGAGTGAAGTCCAGTCATAAGACATTCTCAAAATTATTTTAGAAAATAAATCTGCAAACATTAGATATGATTAAAGTACTAACCAATTTTATTAGGAAAACCATTAAGAGATTGAATAATTTCATAAGAAAATGGAAGTTAACCAACCAAAACAAACTTTGGATTGTTAGGTCCTATCTTCTGACCAGAAGCGTGTGCTCTTATAGTTGCATTTGCTGGCAGTATCTGAATAAGCTCTTGGGGCGGACTGTATGCATCTAGGTCTATTGACTTCCTGACTAATGAAAGAAATAAAAACAAAATTAATTAATTTTTGTGTAAAATTTCTCCATGTGAATCCAATTTTTGTGTAAAGTTTCCCCAGAATTTCAAATGACTCAAAATTTAATGCATAGTAAATTGGCCAAAAAAGACCAATATTATCCTAAATTTGAGGTTGCAGAATTAATAAACAGTAAAAACTGTAAAATGATAAATTGAAAGACTAAAAACAAAACAAAAGTATTCTGCTATTTTCCTATGTTATCATATGCCCTTGGATATGCCTTGTACAATCAACCTGTGTCTCATATCCTTGGCTTATTTTCCTATCCTATATTATAGCAACGTCTTTAGTTAGCGGATTCAGTGCATGAAACGATTTTCATGGAATTTGTACTGAGACTGCCACATGAAACTTGTGTATTTTTATACTCATATAAGTCATAACTATATGTTATGTTTCTTAATAATTTGTATTATTTATTTATTTTTTCTTTGTTAGTACCTGGTAGTGAGAAATGGCTATGTATGAAAGCCAACAGCAAGAAGAAATATGGACCCAAAAAGTTTTTACGAACTAGCATTGTTTATGATAACATAAGCTTACTAGTATATTGAAATGCTGTAAGAATAAAAAGTGAGGATAACCTAATAACTTTTAAAACATGAAATTTTGAGTTAAAATTTTGAATGCAGTAGTGAGTGCCTAAGCTATTTCAATTGAATCTTCACTCTTTAGCTTACTTCATTGAGGAAGTATTCAAGACTCATGAAATTTTAATTACCTCATTGTAAAAGTGGACATGAAACGATCCCTTTAAGATCTTGCAAAGTCAATAAGATTTTAACTTTCTTTTTCACTTTCCTAAATTTCTTTATGACCTGAGGAAACTATCAAATATTTCCTTGAAAATTTTAGATATAATGACTGAGCATACCAAAACAAACCTTTTAAGGCAATGAGTTTACGTAATCGCTCTAAAGCTTTTGCTCGATTTCTGTGCTGAGATCGCTCCTCCACTCCCTAGAATGGATGTTTGAGGGACATAAACAAGAATAAAAATGAGGGGGAAATTAAGCAGAAAAAGTTCAATTAACAAAAAAGTTTATATTCCAAAAACATCTATATGGCTGTGTAATATTCCACCAAGCAGTATATTTTTGCACTGATGTGGCATAAGAAGATAGCATGCTTCATTTACTTCAAAAGTATATTTTTTTCAATAATTGTGAAAGTTGAATTGATAATTGGCCTTCTAGCAAATCTGAATAAAGACAGAAAAACAAACAATTAAGTTTAACACAATCTAAAATTGCAAATCAGTATATCTACAATGAATTACATTGCTACATCACTTCAGGTTGCCTACTTTGTTGTTGAATTGCACTGGAAATTATATTTTCTTCCAGCACTTAGCCACCCCACATAAAGACATGCACAAAGGGTCATTCATATAGGACCAATTCACAACCAAACCCTCAAAGATAGATTTAATTTATTTCTCTCTGACTTCAGGTTATACAGCTACTCAAATATGTGGTAAGCTAAAAATAAGTAGGCATCATGCATCCAAATCTTATAATCTTGGCATAATCATTTAGCTAAAACACAGCGTTTCATGGGAAGGAGCTCCTGGAAAAATTTTCATATCCCATACATTCCAGTGCCAGAGCGTTCCAAACTGTAGGAACCTGCCAATAAGGATCAGTTCACAATACCAAAATTGTGACTAGGAAAAATAGCAGATTAATTAAAAATATGGAAGAAAATATAATAAGAAAAGAGGACTCTAATCTTTCTCCTTAAACCATTTTACAGAACTGGCTGTTTATATACAGATTATGAGATTCAAAGCACCTTAACCATTAATACCAACCATGGCTTCCATGCATGACCACTCTCGCTAATCGCACTACAAACATTTACTCTTGGGTCATGTCATGGAACCACTACACTAAATAAGATAAAATAATTGATATTGATACCACAACTAGCAACACTGACTATCAAACATGTCATTCACTAAGGCCATTAACAAAAAAGAACTTCTTACCTGTTATTTTCTATTAAATAAAATCCTGTCCCTTAACTCCAACAACAGTTGCAACCTAACTACAACATGAGTCCTTTGGAAGTCTCTAAAATCTGCAACAAACATCAGGTCTTCAATTCTCTTCTATTAATGACTTTGGTTTGTAGATCACAAACTTGATCTTTAGCGCTGATATGATGCAGAATGACTGATTTGTCTTCTACTTTCTCCTTGATTTAGTTATAGTTGATACCTGTGTTTACTTCTCTTCAGTTGCAACGCTCTTCCCCAAGTTAAACATCATCAACAAAACAATGGAGTATGTGTTTCTATTGAAACAGCAGTTCGTCAAAAATCTTGATTATCCACATGATTGATTTGATTCTTTAAACATTGCTATGTATTTAGACTTTTAAAGAGACACCCGTACATTGCTTCATGCAAGACTTACATGAAATCAGATTTAAACCATGAAATAACATCAGTCCTCAAGTGTATTTCCTGTCACTCATGTTTTCTTTGAAGTCAATAACACTATAGGTAAACCAAGCATTTTGATCTTTTATAGATTGCAACGCTTGGAAGCATGTGTCCCTAACATATAAAATATGCTTTGCAATTTTAAGGTGTTCATGATTTGGTTCAGCCATGAATCTTGAAAAAACATTTACTGGAAACTCTAGATCAGGTCTGAAGTAAGACACCTCAAACATCCAACGATTTTCCTGAAAAATTTAGGATTTGTGTTTCAACAATATTGTTGCTTTCCATAATCAAAAGATAAAAATGTTGGGGCTAGATTGGCATTATGCAAATAGAAATTTTTTCAATAAATCTCCTGCATAATTTGATGAAAGATGATGCTCTCCATGCTTTGATCTAATCTCAAATCCTCTCCCTGTGTCTTTCATGTCAAATACATCTTCCATTGCTCTTTCAATCTGAATTGTGCTCGCTGTAAATAATGATAATTGATACACCTTAAAATAGGATGCCAGAAATCCTTTTTTATTTTCTTTTCTTTCTGTTTGGTTGGGGTGTTTGCCATCAATGTTATTCATCATTAATTATTCAAACACAATCAAACATAGATTCTATTCCTCTGTTCTCACGCAGCAAAATTGATTTCTTCTTTGCTTCTTCTTGTTACAGATTCCTGCAGTAAATTCAATCATAAAACCCTTTTGTATGAGATGGCCAACTAATATTAGATTATAGGCCAAACATGGTGAAAAGATCATCCCTCTTATCTCCCCACATTTGTCCTCAGCTAATGGAAATGCTACTGTGCCAATGCCTTCAGGCCAGTGCTACTTTTAGCTAGAGAGATGATCAGGCCCTTTTTGTCCTGCTTTACCAATGATTCCCTACAGTCCTACAAGCCTTCCTTAGTTCTTTTCCACTACCAACCCACCCCCAAAAGTTACCAGGAAAGGGTTGCACCTCTTCCCAAAAATCTCACATCCACCGTACAATAATTTGCTACCCTTAATCAAAGGTCATTACAATTCATCAATTACATGTCATGTTTTTATCCATAAAACAGGTGTGCTTGTTTACACTTATTAAGTAGGTGTCAATACTGTCTTATTGTCTTGCTTGTATTCATTATTGTTCCTCTAATATTGGTAACAAAGTCCTCTACCTTTTTGCAATATTTTGTTCCATAAGTCCATAGCCTTTGGAGAGACCACGGACTTCCCTATGAAGATAGTGCTACATCCAAGATCTACTCTCAATCATTATTTGTTGATCATTATTATGGAGGAGCTGACTAAAGAAATACAAGATGATATCCCTTGGTGTATGCTCTTTGCAGATGATATTGCATTGGTGGATAAATATAAGGAAACCCTATTTGTGAAAATGAAGACGTGAAGAACTACCCTAGAATCAAAGAGATTGAGGATTAGTAGAACTAAAATAGAATACATGGAGTGCATTTTTAGTGAACAAGCAAGTAATGAAGATATGAATAGCAATATTCAAAACCAAGAAATTACCCAAGGTAAGCAATTGAAATACTTTGGGATCACTTATTCAAATAGACAATGAGATTAATAATGATGTGACAAACAAAATTGAAGTAGGATACATGAAATGACAAGAAGCTAATACCATGCTTTGTGATAGAAGAATCATTGCAATGTTGAAGATAAAGTTCTACAAAAATGTTATCAGATCTATGATCCCTTATGATGTGGATTGTTGGCCTATCAAAAAGCATCAAGCTCAACACATGCATGTGGTAGAGATATGAATGCTAACGTGGATATTAGGTATCACAAGGAAAATTTGAATTAACAACTTTCTTATTAGAGGAAGTTTTGGGGCAGCACCCATAAACAAGGAGATTAAAGAAAGTAATCTTAGATGGTTTGGTCATGCGATGAAAACGCCAAAGACTGCACCTGTTAGAAGAGGTCATTTTATTAGAGTTTACAAAAAATAACAAAAAGGTAAACCAAAGCTTACTTGGTTTGCAAGAATAAAAAAATATATCCAAGATTTTAAGTAACAATGAGGTGTTAGCGTCATGATAAGGGTCTTGGCATGGTAACCCCAAGTCACAAGTTCCATTCAACTGGGTAGCATTGAATTATAATTTTTTTAAAAAAATCCATAAAAGGAATTCTGAAACTAGCCTAATAGATCCAAGGGGTCTCAATGGACATAAGTAAAAATTTCAGTTTTAGTTTCAGCTAATTTAGCTGTTAATAGAAGTGAAAAATGATAAAGAATTTATCATAGTTGAGATAAAGCTAAGATGATGAGGCGATAGAGGAGGAATCCAAAGATGCCACCATAGTTTTATGCACCCTTTACATTGCTTGTATAGTAAGCATGCCAATATGTGTTTTCATTTCTTGCATTCCTCATTCTCCTTCTTGATCCAAATCTTCAAATGCCTTTTCCCATGTTTACCTATGATAGCTAGTTCAAAGTCATTTTCAGATGTCCTGACTCCTTTGCCTCTTGCCACAACAAATACACTATTAAATTGCTCTCTAGTTTTCTCAATGTCTTCTTTCTTTCTTAAAGAACTAATCAGACATTAGAAACAATGAGTGTCCAAATCCTTAAATCTTATAATAGAAAATGCAAAAGGCTTATAGTTTTTTGAAAAACATTTAAGTACCTTTTCGCCCAAGGGTGTCCTAGATTTTGCCACTCCAAGTTTCACAAGTTTGTGAAGTATGTATTGTATCCTTTCCAAGACATTTCCCAGTGTATTACCTTAATTAATGTTTCAAACATCTTGTTTGCTTCCATTAGCTTCCCTTATGCATCTTATTGGTTCGTTTGGACTCATTCTCCTAAACACCCAATGCTTCTATGCAGTTGACTTGGTTGCAATCATTAAATTTGTCATCACCCCTGCTTCAATCGTACTTCTAACAAATACATCTTTCTTTTTCAGCTTATCATATACCTTCTTCTGATTTGTTGCCATGGAAAGATAACTCATTTGTGTTACTACTTAGGATGGTTGCTCCACCAAACGCCACACTTGATTGGCCTCAAACAGCATTCGGATTTTCTTTTGACAATAATAATGATTGTGCCCTTCAAATGTAAGCACTTTCACTTCCTTTGCAATGTTCCATCAGCTTCTATGCTACACTACCAAGTGTAAGAAGCTGCTAACAAGATCCAATTAACAATATAGGAATTATCATATGTGAAAATACCATATAACTATAAGTGTGGCAGAAAACATTTAGACAAGGGAAGGCTCTATTCATGCGCCTTCAACCAATTTACTGAACTAACAGTCACATATACAGGTGGTATTAAAAGCATCGTAACTCTCATTTTAATGTCATGCATGCATGACCTCTCATACCATTGCAATCATTAACAATTGCATCATGTCATTAACCCACTAACCCTACTACAAGCATTAGCTCCTAGGTCATGTTAAGTACCACTACCCTACTATCTACCCATTAACCCACTAACCCTACTATCTACATACATTAAATAAAACAAATAACTGACACCAACACCACAACTAGAAACAATTACTAATTAAACAAGATGTCATTAACCAAGGCATTAATGAAGTAAAAACTTTAACATTTTATTTGCTAAAAATATAAAAGACGGTCATCTCAACTTCACCAGGACTTGGAAGCTAGCTAAAATCAACACAAACTGTATGGGAATGCAACCCAGACCTTAAAGCATTTTCAGAACTCATAAAAACACTATTGGAACACATTTATGGAACATGACAAACAATGAATCGCACTGAATATTGTATATATTAGTTTTTCTAATGAAGTAAAAATGAAAATTCTTGTATTTTAGAATGCCCATAGATCAAATTTCATTATTTCACTCCTGCATTTGCCATGGTATTTAGAATCTTAGGCCATTCATCCTCCTATGTGAAATGCCTAGACACTGTGCAGTAAGCACAGAAATGTATTTTGCATGTTTCTAGCCTTGTTCCTGCAACACAGCCATTGTTCCTAACCTCGCTTGCATGCACACTGCCAAAGTGCCTCATTTCCACATTCCAAGATCATGTGAAACATTGCTTAAACATCTTATGGATGCAAATCTCTTTAAAAAGAGTCCCATGTAATATTTTTAAGAAGTAGAAAATATATTTTTTATTCATAAATGAAGAAGTCCTATTTACAAATCCTATTTACAAATCCATGTCTAACATCCTCTCAAATCCTCCAAAGACTATTGCATTATACAATGTCTGCCGGCCTATATTCTATATATATGCAATTACATAACAATGCATAAAAGTATGACTACCATCATTACATGTATGGATAAAAAAATAATATCTACCAAACATCATGCAACCCTAGTTCATCCAGTTATTTTCTGGCCATAGGATGAAGCTTACCATGCCAGCTAGCCAAAGTTTGAGCCACCCTTTAAAATCTCCAGTCCAACGTTCTTTTTTCCCTTCCAAGAAATTATGGTATTATGGTATTTAAATATTTGTTTAACAGAGTAGGCTATCGCATCTCAAAACATTAACAATATTTTGTTTCCTTGTCTCTAAAAACTTAAAAAGGAAATACTATATTATTTACAAAATGAATATCTAAGCCATTGCACATGTAACAATTACAAACAAAAAATAAGGAGATATCAAAATACACTTGCCACTATATCATTTTGGTGCCTTTATCTCATCTATGATATGCTGCATATTGAAGGAGGTGAAGGATTTTATGATCATTTGCTACAACCAACTGCCTACCTAATGCCAAATAATTCTGAACAGATATTTTTACCATGCCACTTGATAGGTTGTCTATATGATGCCACAATCCTGAATATATATATTTACCATGCCACATAAGGAATATTTTTCAAATATGTATGGCAACCAATAGACTTAAATATTCACTCAGAAAGCCCTTTCCTCAATGTCATTTTAATCTTTGACAAATTGCTAACTTCTGGAAACTTGAAACTAGAAATCTTTATTACGTCCAAGAAATTACAAAGGATTTGTTGGATGGTTACAAAGCCTCAACATATTTTTGAAGAAAGTTGAAAACATCATTGATGTAATGCCCCAAGCAGATAGAGTCAGTTTGAAAGAAAGCAATAAGCAAATTATAATTAACAGTCTAATTCAATCAAATGTGAGCCAAAAATGGGAAAAGTCATTTTCATCTTCTATGCTTTGTTTGCACAGTCTGCAAATATGCTCTTCTCTTGGTAAATTCATCCAACGACCTGTCTCAATAAGGAGATGATGAGAGCTCATTCTTGTCCTAGCAATTTGATTACTTAAATGAATAGAAATAGCTGAGAATAGATACTTTTGAGTACTAGATAACAAACCTCCTTTAATAGAATATAAATAAAATTGTTTTTTCCTTGACGTATTCAATCAAACTTTAACCAAGACTTTTTCTTTTACAGTTTTCCAGAAGAGCCTTTTGTTTAAAGGAAGATCCTCTATTACAATATGCCATGATTGAAGCCATAATTTTCATTGATGCAACTATCCATTTTTTTTGTGTAGCATTCATTATCTCCTTAGCATAATTAACTTCCTCCATGTGACTTAACTTCTGAGTATAAGCAATAAATTGATGAAGGGCTTCAGCTTCAAGAGGAAGCAAATCTGCTTCTAAAAGTAAGATATCATAAGAAGTCTGCATTTTCACTTAAAATTCACACACAAGAAACTATTTTTGAACATGCTCTAGTTTTTTCCAATTATCTGTAGAAAAAGAAGGTCCCTAAGCGATACACCCATATAATAATACAGGTTGGACAAGACTACAAAAAAGTTTCCTTCTGTTCTCCTATGCCAAAATTTGTTTCCTGCTACAATTATTTCTTATAGCAAATAAAGCTTGCATGCCACTTAAAACCTTTTAAGCAATAAGGGTATTCCAACTATAATTACTAGCAAATTCAACTCCCAAAGATTTATAAGATTCATCAAGTCTTTTTTCTCCAATAAAAAAAACTGTAATTTGTATTTTTAGTACCTCAAACTAGAATCCTAGTCTTATTAATATTAACTTTAATACCAAGATGGTTGCAGTAGTCATGGAGAATTTGAAGCGTATAATTTAATCTTGTAGCTGATTTTGCAATGAATGTGACATCATCTGCAAAGAGAAGCATGTTCAAAAATAATCTAACATACCATGATTAGAGGCATTTTGCATCCACTCCTCCAATTCATCTATAAATATGCCAAAAAGGTTAAAGGACAAAGGACAGTCTTATTTAAGTCCAACTAAGCTGTTGATAATTATTCCTACTCCACTAAGATTATCTTCAATAAAAATGATAACCATCTCATTGATTCTTTTACCAACAGAAAAGAGATCTTCGGGAATATTAATGCTATCCAATCTCTTCCAAAGTTTATCTGAGAAACAGAATCATAAGCTATGGAGAAATCAACAAAACAAATAAAAGTTGTACAGTTGGCTCTTTTTATTTTCTCTACGGAATAAAGCAAAGTATTAGATGGTCTATAGTAGAATGATTCCTCCTAAAGCTTGCTTATGAATGAACATGAAGACCATGCATTTCTACCCATGAACTAATTTTATTCTCCAAACAGTGCTTATTCTCCAAACAGTGCCTAAAAGGTTAGTGAAAACTGAATTGATTGCAATCAATCCATAATGATTAATCAACTTTGATTAGACGGAAAAAGTACAGGATAAACAACGCAAACTCACGAAGGGGAAAAAAAGGTTTTTCGTGCTTATTACTCTGCCACCATTCCTTGGCGAGATTACGGAAAAATAACCTACGTCTTACTATATTTGACAAAATCCCTCCTTAACCTCCATCGAATTCCGAACCAATTATCATTTTCGGATGCGAAGCAATGAAATTTTACGTGTATTTGAGAAAGAACAGATTCAATTGTGTGCATACATGAGCGATGATACCGGTGGGAATGTGCTTGAGTCTGACGGCGCTCTCGCGCTTGTTACGGTGCTGGCCACCCGGCCCGCTGGACTTGAACGTATCCATCTCGCACTGCTGCATGAGATCATCATCTGCCAGCTTCACATAATCCGCAGCACTACTGCTGCTGCTGCTACTGCTATTGTTGTTGTTGTGACTGCTACAAGGCCGCACGCTACCTCTCTGTCGCCATCGCCATGGCGGCCATGCTTGGAATTGAAATGTTGCAGAATGAGCCACTCGCGGCGTCGCTATGCTTATGCCTCCTCCTCCTCGTCCTCCTCCCACCATTTGCGACGAAAACCGTAGCAGCAACGCCATTGGCATTGTCATCCACCTGCCTGCCTGCCTCCCTGCGCTGCCGATACCGCCGACGCACCTCCGTTGCATCTTTGCCGCACCATAAAGCGTTCGTTTTTCATTACGAATAAAAATAAAATAAAATACCAGATGTCTCTCTCAAACACCGCACGTGAGAACACTTTGGTTTTTTAATCCGAATATTTTTAGAAATCAAAAGAGAAATTACATTTCACTAAGAAAACAAAGGCCTGGCGAGATTATTTTGGGAGAAGCAGAAACAAATTGAACTCAGCGCACTAGATTAGTTGCGAATAGACGAGAGGATTGAAATTTGACGTCAAAAGTCACAGGAGGTTTAACCTTTCAGCCATTAACAAAATGCTTCAATATGCTTTAGACAACGCATGTCCTTTTTTCTTTTCTTTTCTTGTTTTTTTTTTTTTTTGGGTGAAGTATATGTGAATGAAGAACATTTAACAAGACTATACTACTGGTACTTAAGACAACTCATTTGACTCCTTTTCATCCTCTATTTTTAACTCCTGCAAATAGATTTGTTTCAAAAAATTAATAATAATATTTATAAAATTCAAAGTACATAAAATCATTAAAGAAAGAGTATAAAGAAAAAGCCCAACAGTTTTGAGATGCTTTTCTAGGTTTTTATCCTTACGACCAATCTTGGAAAACTTTTCTTTCAGATTGATCTTCGGAATATTTTGATCTCTTTGGAATATTTTGATCTCTTCGGAATATTTTGATCTCTTTGGAATATTTAAATGATAACTTTTCTTTCAGATTGATCTTAGAAATACCCTCACGAGTTTTCACTTCTTACTAGAGGGGTTCTTATAAAGAGAAAGAGAGAACTATTTCTAAAGAAAAAGAAAATATCAATTAGAGATAAAGAACAAATAACAACAAAAGTTGAAAGTTTTTCATCTTCAACCTCCAAAACAAAAAAAAAATTAATACTATAGAAAACAAATTAATTGTTCAACTTTCAATAGAAACTTGTTTTACTTGAAGTTATAGCTAAAAAGTGACATCTTAAGAATATGGTATTTGATACCTAAAGAGAGGTCAAAGTTATGCTCTTACTACTAGATAATAATTGCACACCAAAGCTTCCAAATAGAGTAAAGAACAAGTGGTCAAAGATAATTTGAAATATAAAGAAATGAAATAGACAAAGCAAGTTGACCACTAAGAATGACTTCATGATATTACAAATTTTGGATTTCTATTTCTAAGTATGCTAAGTAACAGGACACTCAAAAAAAAAAACACGAGAAAATGAGCCTTCACTTTTACAAAGAGGACATTGAGGAGAAACATTTTTCATATGTTTAAGACAAGTGTCAATAAAAAAACCTTGATGAATAAGATACCATAAAAATACAGATTTTAAGAAATATAGGAGCTCTCCAAATATCTTTAATTTTCCTCATCAAAAGTACCATGCTAATTACATTTTTTTGGCCTTATTAAATTTTTTATAAATAAAATCATTCTTTACAATAATCTCATAAGTAACTTTTGAATTAAAAGGAAAAACATATCTACCATCTCTTTAATAAATATCTCGAAAAACCTAATGTAAATTATTGTCAATTTTAAATAAATTTTCAAGATTAGAAATTAATTTTTTAAATTTTTTTTATCTCTTTCTATTCAAACCATAAAGGTTAAAATCTTTATTCCAAGTAATCCATCTATCATACATACACAAAAATTGTAGTGATACTAAATCTACTCTAAGTGGTAGACAATCTAGATGCATTAATACTCCAAGCTCCTTCATTAAAAGAAAGCCACCATAGGTTAATATGCTTAAGCATATCTTTTGAAACCATAATATGATTGTAATTCTAATAGTTACTAAGTTTGCACCATGTCTTCCAAATTTGTTTAAGAATTAGAGAACCCAACATAGAAATGGCCTAAGGAAAAAGAAGACATCCAAAAAAGTTATTAGAAGACCAATAGTTATTATTCTCAGGTTTTCCTAGTATAAGTATGTTTTTTAAAAGGAGCATATAAACATCATCTCCATTAATGCACTTTGTAATCCATTTCACTGCAAGAGAAAGACCCTAATTATAAAAATTAATGAGTTCAAGTTCTTCATCTTTCTTACTACTAGTGCAAATATCCTATGCAACTCTAGAAAAACCTTTTTTATGTTGCTTAATAGACCAAAGAGATCAACAAATAATCCAATCAATTTTATTATAAGAAGTTTTAAAAGAAAACTAATAACTGGAGTAATAAACATAAGTTAATTGAAGCATTTACTTAATAACTAAAACTTTGCCAACAAGGATGAGCTTTTTTTTTCCATTTATTGATGAGTGGCGAGGTACCCCTACACTCAACCATACAAAACGAGCGTAGCACGTGCGATCTAGTTGAACTCCGCAGACTAAAT